>PISX010028874.1:0-20799 GCA_004024625.1 Mellivora capensis | reverse complement strand
TATCATTTCCAGCCTTTATCTCAATTTTGACATAACTGTTATTAGGAATAAAAATTTACAAAGGGGAGCCTTGGTGGCTCAGTTGGTTGAATGGCTGCCTTCAGCTCAGGTTAGGAACCCGGAGTCCTGGGATCTTCCTGCTCATCGGGGAGTCTGCTTCTCCCTCTCCCCCTCTACCCCCCTTTGTGCACTCTCACTCTCAAATAATCTTTATAAAAATTATAAAAAAGACCCCAAGTCCATGGACAACTTATAGTCCGCCCCCACCCCACAGGCCACCAGCATCTCTAGCCACTGTCCTGAACGGATCTTAAGTTGCATTTTTTTTTTAATGTCTGAATGGAAGGTGGAAATTCATTGTGTTCATCAGACATGCTTTTATCACTAATGCGGCATTCTCTTGGGAGACTGATAAAGCTAAGCCTCTTTTATTAAAAAAAAAAAAAAAAAAGGTAGATTTTCCTACATTTTAAGGTCCAGTTCCATGAACTTTCATAAGTTGAAAATGAGCAGAAAAGCTGAGAGGATGGCACTCTGGGCAACTGGAAAGAGCAGCTCCCGCAACACTGAAGGAACACAGAAACCCACCAGGCCTTCCTTCCTCCTCATTCCCTCGGGCAACCCAACACTGCAAGTTTCCAATTATTTAGGAGCCCGCTGCTCCGGTTTCTTCTACACGCACTAACACCAAGTGTTCTAAACACGTATCACGTGCCACTGGGTAGTTTTGGGAGGTGAGGGCCATATCACTTTGACCTGTGAATTCCCGAGCCTTCGTGCAATATACACATCTGCTGATTAATTTCATCTTTCCTCAGCAAGGCAAAATATTCAGTTACATAAAATAGGTTGATCGCCACCTGAATACGGAGAGTTTACCAAACTTAATTAAGAGGATTCTTTCTTCTAAGAGTCGTACAGGAATTTGTGGGCAAATTCCTGTACGACTGGACAAAAGGGAACATCCTGGCCAAAAGGGAACATCAGAGTTCAGAGCAGCCGTCAGCTGCAAGGCGGACCTCACCTGGAAAGGAGTGATTTCTCTGCCAGGTGACAGGCTAAGTGTCACACAGTGACCAAGGTGTCTGTCAGTTGAGAGAGACCAGTACAGGAGGGAGACAATCAAGTGTCTAAATGGACTGACAGCCCTCTCAGGACGTCTAATCCCAAAGTGGCTCCAGTCTATGATATGGTCACGAAGTCAGTTTCCAAGGGGTTCTAAACAGATCTCCTCAACTCTCTTCCTGACTAAACCCTAAACTCAGAGTGTCCAGACCTCCCAGGACGGCTCGGGTCCAGAGTCCACATTCCTAGTTAAGTTTATTCCTAGTTAAGTTTAACCTTCTTAAGCAAAGATCATGAGTATGAATGGCAACTACACAACCCTGAGAGTTACAGTAACTACCAGAAGCTGGACTGTTACCTCCTCAAAACTCCTTGAAAATAATGATAATAGGTGTACCAGGTGGATTTATCTATGACCACTCTCATGCTCCAAGCAGACTATTCCAGAATCCCATCAAAACTCTTCAATCATTTACACCTGAAGTTACTTTTTCAATTTAAATGGGGGAGGGGATTGCAAGCATGCAAAAAAAAACCCAAAACCCAAAACAACCCCATACATCCATAAATGAATAACTTACAGAGCGTGTATCATATTCCTACCAACTCCAAACCAAAACTATCAAAAATGATTTACATGGGGTAAGTGCTCCAGTATTTGCCTCAAATCCTCAGCATCCAAAAGGCAAACCACGTAAACATTTTTGTCCCATAAAATAAAATCTTAGCCCCGTCTTTCTCAACGACAATTTAAAACCCTATGATCGAGGTGTCCTCGTTCAGATAATTCTCCAAAGGATTTGTACGATAAGGTAACAGACTCTTTCTGAAGGTGACACCTTTTCTAAAGAAATGAAAAAATTAATACGAATTAAGCACGAACTAGTAACAACAGATGACACGGTGCTTTCTGTTCTACATGCTGTGTCTTACATGTCCCTTCGTTGATCTTCACAATCCTGTTCGTACCATCTTTATCACCCCCGCACAGTTGTGGAAACCGACGCAAGACAACGCAAGTAACATGCAAAACCACATCTGCTTAGAGGTGCAGACTGAGTCCTGGGAGCCTGGCGCGGGAATCTGTGCCTGTGGTTCCCAAACTTCCCCGCGCCCTGGAATCAGCCGGGGGAATCCTGAAAACTCCGGCAGTCCCAGTCTGATTACAACGGCGAGGGCGCCAGCCTGGGGTCGGGCGCGTTCGAGATTCCCCGGTGACTCTAAGACAAGCTGGGGAGCCGCTTGGTCTGCGCCTGTCACCATGACCTCGCTGGGAGCAATGTCGCCGTAGTTCTGTGGCTTTGCTCGCCCCACGAATTTCTTCATCGAGGCGCCGAACCCGGGGCAGAGACACAGGGAGCGAACAAAAGGGAGGGAAAAGGCGGCCGTCCGGCAGCGCCGAGGGTTCGGCGAGCCGGCCGCGCCAGGACGCCGACATGGGACGCGGACCCACAGCGCGCGCGGCGGCGCCCGTGACCTCCGGCCTGGGCAGGGGGCGGCGGGCCCGGCTCCCCGCGACGCCGCAGGAGCCCGAGGCCCAGGCAGGCAGGTGCCTCGGAGGCGCAGGGCCCCGTCCCGCGGCCGGCGGAAGCGGGGGGCGCGCTTGCCCGCCACGTGACTCCCCCGCCGGGCCGCGCGGATACCGGGACGGGGGCCCAGGCGTCCCCCGCGCACTCCGCGGAGCGAGGCGGAGCCGGCCGGCTGGGACCTAAGTTACTCAGTGCCGTCGGACCGAAGCCGCAAAGTTCGTTCCGCTCCTCGGCCGGGCGGGGATGGGAAGTGCGGGGCGGGACCCGAGCGGACCCGGGCGCGGGAGGGAGGGAGGCGGCGTCAGGGGTCCCCCGCCCAGCCCCCGGGTCCCTTCCGTCCCCCACCGTATACCCACCCGGAGGTGAAATCCTGCTGCACGCTCAGCAGCCGCTCGCGCAGGGTCTCCAGCATCGCCGCCGCCGCGTCTCCTCCGCTTAGGCTTCAGGCCGCCGCCGCTGCCGTCGCCCCGGGTCCCGCGAGGCCGCCGCCACACCTGTCACCCGCGCGCCCCGCACACTCGCAGCCAGCCCCGCCCCCGGCTCGGTCGGCGCCCCGCGCCGCAGCTCCTTCCGCGTTCCCGCCCCCAGCTCGCGCGCTCCCGCCCCGCCCCGCCCCCGCCGCGCCCAGGACCGCGCAGGCGCAGTGGGCCGCGTCGGCCTCGGGCTGCGGAAAAGGGGCGGTTCTTCTCGTCCAGCTGAGCAAGCCACTAAGGCCCTGATGCCTTTTTCTAGCCCAAACCAGGCCCTCTCGTTTTTCTCCAAAACAGAATTGGCATCGTGAGAGAATGTTTTCATCGGGGGCTTCACTGAGTGCAGGGCTGGTTTTTAAGGTTTGGAAGAGAATTGGGTAAATTTCTTGCGCAACTTGCACATCCCTGTAGCACCGGGTACAGGATCTGACCCCGCGGCTTTGCCCTTGAATGAAACAGTTAACCACTCTAAGCCTCGGTTTCCTCCCTCGTAAAATGGGAACGATAATAAGCTGTTTCGACATCATCCTTTTCCACTTCGACCTTCATGATGCGTTTGTGCCCTCCACACCGAAGGAGGTCGCCTTTGTCGGGTCACCGTTGACTTCCATGTTGCCAGTGTTACTTATCTGCCCTGATTTTTTTCTAGACCTCTCAGTGGCTCTCAAAGCAGTACCTTATACCATTTTTTAAAAATGATTTATTTATTTGAGTGGGGGAGAGAGCATGCAAGCAAGAGCACAAGAGCAGGTGAGGGGAGAAGCAGACTCTCTGCTGAGCAGGGAACCCCACCCCAGGTTCAGTCCCAGGACCCTGAGATCTTAACCCGAGCGGAAGGCAGAAGCTTAACCGACTGAGCCACCCAGGTGCTGCTTTCCCCTCATGCCATTTTTAAGACACATTCTTCTCTTGCCTTCTCTTGACATCATATTTCTATTCTCCCTTCCCCTCCACTCCTGTTTCAACAGCTGCTCCCAGGGCCCCATCACCAGCCTCTCGCTCTGCATGTGTGCTCTACCATGCTGGAAATTCTATCCAGGCACTGTTGGACGCCCAATTCTCTATTTCCAGCCCTGTCCTCCTTCCTGCCCCTTCAATTTAGACCAGTTGCTCACTTAACATGTATCCAGTAGGCATTCCCAAGCCAACATACCCAAAATTGAAGACTTGATTGCATAGTCAACTCCTGACTTGCTCATTCCCCAGTCTTTTCCATTTTAGTAAATGGTGCCACCATCCACCAAGTTGCTCAAGTTAAGCCACTCTATTTTTATTATTTCCAATCCACTCTATTTCTAAAGTATTCCTGGAACCTGCTCCCGTTTCTCCATCTTCATTATAATCACCCTAGACCAGGACACTGTCATCCTACACTAGGAACATTGACAGTTCCCCTGATTCTAGTCTTTTGCCATCTACACCCCTGTAATCCATCCTTGACATGGCAGCTGAAGAGAATTATCTAAAAGAGCAATCAGATCACGTTGCTCTCCTACTTTAAAGCCTTCAGTTGCTTCCTGTGCCTTCAGAATAAAATTCAAACTCCTTACTTGGCTTAAAAAGTCCTAAAATTTGACCCCTTCCTGATATGCTATCAAAAGCAAGTATGAGTTTGAACTGTGTGGGACCACTTACATGCATATTTTTTTCAATAAATACATTAAAAATTTTTTGGAGATATGTGACAATTCGAAGAAACCTGAAGAGGAACCACATAGCCTAGAAATATCCAAAAAAAAAAAGAAAAAATAGGTATTGTTGCAAGAATACAGTATATAGTAGATATATATAATAAACTACTGTTTATACTATATTGATAAGGCTTCCAGCAAACAATAGACTATTAGTAGTTAAGTTTTGAGGAAGTCAAAGTTATATGTGGATTTTCAACTGCTAGGGGATCAGTTTAAGGGTCAACTGTACTACTCACCTATCATGACCTTGACATTTAAGCCATAGTAACTTTGTGTGTGTGTTCCTTGAAAACTCCAGGTTCATTTCCATCTTGAGGCCTTTTCACAAGCTCTTCTCCCAAATGTCCCAGTGTTGGCTTCTTCATGGCATTCAGATCTCAGCTTAAATATCAACCCCTTAGAGGGGCGCCTGGGTGGCTCAGTGGGTTACACCTCTGCCTTCAGCTCAGGTCATGATCCCAGGGTCCTGGGATCGAGCCAGGCATTGGGCTCTTTGCTCAGCGGGAAGCTTGCTTCCACTTCTCTCCCTCTGCCTGCCTCTCTGCCTACTTGTGATCTCACTCTCTCTGTCAAGTAAATAAAATTTTTTTAAAAATTTAAAAAAAAACCCAACCCCTTAGGTAGGTTTTCACAGGTCATTCAAGTTATCCACATAATCACTTCCTATACACAACCTGTTTCTCAACTTAGTACACATCACTCCCTGATAATTTATTTAATAATTATTAAGAAAAAGTTTTTTATTAACTAATTTTTTTAACACCATTTATTTTAAATTCAGAGCTGGGACTAGGGTGAGGCAGGTAAGGCATTCACTTCAGTTGCAAAATTTAAGGGGAGCCATAAAGCTTGGTTTTCAACGTGAATAATATTTTAATGCAATATTTTAAAAAATCAGAATTCACACAAAAAATGTGATGAACAAAATATCAAACATAAACAGTAAATACTGATTGTTTTGTTGTAGGAATCAAATAAGATAAAACATGTGGCTTATGGTTGGGTGAGGGGAACACCTCTTGCCCCCTCTGGATAATTTCTTCCCTGTGGAGAAATTTCCTTCACAGGAAAGGCTTTTCCTGGAGGAGAAGAGGTGACTATGTTGGTTAGTAAGCTAGGGACAAAGGAGCCTGGCCCCATCTTCTTTTCTTTATTGTGGCCGCCAACTTCCAGCAGAGAACACTCCTTCCCTTCTACAAGGACTGGCAGCCTGGTGAGGAGGCTGGGGCGACCCGGTTGCTTTCTGTGACTGGATAGGCAAGTCTTAAACTGAGGATCAGTAACAGGAATTCTGCTGGCCCATAAATATTACATAAGCCATGTGCTTCATCAGCCTTACCAGAAATGAAAGTGATGTTCTGGCCACTTTATGCTGACGCTCTTGTCTTATTTCTCAGTTGGTTCAGACAAGTAAGGGAGAGGGGTGCTGTCGCTGAGCCCTTCTCCAACCTCCCAGAAATTGGTACTGAGTAAGTGATCACATGATCAAGTCTACAGAGAAAGATGCCTCAGTATTTAGTAAATTTGGAAGCCACAGTTTTTGAGAAATACTAAATCTTTAAAAATTTTATTCAATTAAATAATTGCCTCTGCTCATAAATTGTCAATTTACTGTTTCATGGGTTCCTACAAAGGACCAAATCAGAACAAAAGACTCTGCCCATCACTAGGAAACGGCTTTACTTCTTGTGCCCAATCATTTTTGTCTTAACCATTGCATTATCGGTCTATGACATGTGTATGTCTCATTTTAAGGTGTTTTATGAACATTTTTAATCCCATCATGTCTGGTAAATCCAAAATCAGTGGAAGTTTTGAAAGGACAATTATAAAGAAACAAAAGTAAGTTTTAGGAAATGAATGTAAAGAGAAAATGACTATGGTCACACAAGTTGTTTTGCAAGAATGATTAAGGACCAAGGTTTGAAGCATGTGACATGTTGTGGTAATCTAAGTTAGGGTAATTAGCTGAAAGCTAGGAAGACTGATTGGCAAAATGAAAACAACAACAACAATAAAGTTTTTAAGTGTAGTTAGAGAACCGACATCAATATTAAAGGCTACTGGCCTAATCTTAATCCAGCAATTGGTTGAGAGTTGATCTGATGTTAGCAAAGCACAGAGAAAGCTCTGGTTATAAAACATTTGGCACAAGCACAAAAGCTGTTTAAGAAGACCCTGGACTATTGCTTCCCTAGATCAGCAACATCTGTGTCAGGTGGAAGCTTGTAGCAAATCCAGGCTCTCACCATCCACCCAGACCTACTGAATCAGAATCCAAAGTTTAACAAGATCCCCAGGTGATTCGTATTCGTGTAACAAGTGAGAAGCACTCCTCAAGGACACTGGCCAAGGAAAGGGGTTCGCTGTCTCAATGGACGCTTTGAGTAGAGAGTACAAAGTGAGAATCTGGTAGAATTCCAACCAAAGAGAAAGAGGCTATAAAAAAAGAAGCTATAGAACCCAGAAAATGTCACACCGCTTTATTAGCAGTGGTCCTCTGGTGTAATTGAAAGGCACAGTAGCCGTGTGAGTTACGGAAATCTTAGGTTTGTAAATCTACAGTGTGCCAATATTAACTTATTTATAAGTTTTTACAATCCAAGGTATCAATATTTTTGATATCTTAATTTTAAGTGCTTAAAGAGACCAGAAGAAACCATTTAAAAGCTTTAATCCTTTCTCGTGAAGTAAGGAGTAGTTCCAAGAGTAAGGTAAACTATGGAAGCTGGAAAGGTAACATCAGCATGGCATTTTGAGAAGGGAAGCAGAGATCCGAGCCAGAGAGGGGGAATAGGGGCATTCCAACATGAAGGAGCAAAGGTGAGAGCCGAGTTGAAGAATTAAAAAAAAAAGGACGTACAGGGGAGGATGTCAAAGTCTGAAGCCAGAACCCAAGAGACCAAGGAGACAGACAAGTACTGTCTGGAGAGATAGATACCCAGGGCTGCAAAATTGGGCAGGAAAGAATATTCTCAACACGAACCCAATTGAAGGAACAGTGACCGGCAGTTCAGCTGTATTTATGTTTCAAAATTTTTTTTTATTTGCACGTTCTAATGCAGTGTAATCAGGCACCTAATATCATCTTTTTGCTCAGATGAAAAAAAGATACTGCACAGTGCATTTGAGTAGGAAACCTCTTCTTTTTTGTTCATCTGCATTTGGATCTGTATGATCTATGAAATATTCCGAAACTGCGAAGTGAAGCCATACATCAAAGTGGAGAGGCTCTAAAAGGCTACAGGAGACCACATGCTATCCTCCTATAAATAAATGGTCTTCCCTAGAAAAAAGTATTTTTCGGAAATGACATCTGCTGCACCACTATAGAGTAGAAATCTCTTTGGGTGGGATAATTTAATTCACACTGACACTTTAGTAAGAATTAGCACAAAAAAAAAAAGATTGAGACAATTATTGCCTGTAGTTAACTATCAGTTTACTATAGGCTGGGTGGGGGGGTGGGGAGGAGGGAGGTCCTAATAATTGAAAAGGATTGCAGAGCAAAGCAAATATCAGGTTCTGGTGCACAAAGAGTTCCTCTCTATCCACAGGACTTGTCCATGTCCCTGGAAGCTGATAATTAGAGAGTTTAGTAGGTAACTGGAAAGAGTCCTTTAAATGCGGTTGAATGGACGGTTCTCAACCCTGGCTGCACTTTGGAATCACTGGAGAAGCATTTAAAAAATACCTATTCCCTGGGCCCAACCTCTGGACCTTCTGATTTAATCAGTCGGAGGCACCATCTTGTCATCTGTGCTGTTTAAAAAGCTTCTGGGTGATTCGAATCGACAGTGGGTGCCAGGAACACTGAGCTAATAAGCTTCTGCAGGGAAAGGCAGCAGACACTCTTGCTGGCACAGCACCTGTGATCTCAGAATCCACCCAGCCCCTCCCTGTCTTCAGCACCGTAGGCGGTAGTCTTCCCCACCTTTCCCAGCATCTTCAAAGAGCCACCAGTCCCATCACTTTGGTTTGTAACATTGGGTTCGTGGGCCTGAGCAACTCTGGGCTGGCTGACCCCACAGGCAGTGTGAGGGGCACAGGAGGCCCTCATCCAGGCATCTGTCAGGAGCATGGCAGTGCTCAGGCTGCCCCAAGGCCTGTGGTCTTTCGGTAGGGCTGTGTACACAGCCAAAGGAGGAAAGCTCTGGAACCAGCTGCCTCTGAGACTTGGCCAGGCCGCCTGAGCTGCCAGGGTCTGGCTGCCCTTCAGGAAACAACAAACGCTCTGATGTCTTAAGCAGCTCTGAGCTGTCATTCCAGCAAAAATGCTCCTGTCCCTTCTCCTGATGCCTCTTCCAGTCCTGTTTGTCTCTGAATGAGCCCTCTGCTTTAGACAAAGATCCTGAACCAACCTGCCTCAGGGGAGACCTGCCCGGAGCCCCAGCACCCGTTCCCAACCCTGGCTACTGGGGCCAGGTTACATGTCAACAGATAAAAAACAGGGGCAAGAACTGCTTGGGCCTCTCTCTTTTAAAATTGTGTCCTCAAAGGGGACTATGAAGAGGCTG
Source organism: Mellivora capensis (assembly GCA_004024625.1). Classification (NCBI taxonomy): domain Eukaryota; kingdom Metazoa; phylum Chordata; class Mammalia; order Carnivora; family Mustelidae; genus Mellivora; species Mellivora capensis. The sequence goes on along the minus strand of PISX010028874.1, from coordinate 11,524 downwards.
TTTCCTAGACCCATTCAAGAGGAAATAAGCTTATAATAGCTAAATGAGAGACAATGTATCCAGTGTGTACCTGGTAACCTTTTGCTTGTGTTGCTTCCATTTAGAGGTTTATACACAGTAAACAAAGTTTTCAAGCACTGCCTTCATGATATGCTGGGTATCTCAAGGGAAGGAAGAAAGTGCTTCTCACATGCACCAGTACTGGATTCCTCTGTTTCAACTCATGTATTTTCTCTTATTTTTCACACCCCAGTGGAAGTGAAAGATGTATTTGTTGTCTTAATAAACCATCTCAGAGACAGATCAGTCAGTTAAGCATATGACTCTTGATTTCTGCTCAGGTTGTGATCTCAGGGTCATGAGATCGAGCCCTGTGTCTGGCTCTGTGCTCAGCAGGGAGTCTGCTTGGGATTCTCTCTCTCCCTCTCCCCACACCTGCATGTGTGTGTTCTTTCTCTCTCTCCCTCTAAAAATGAATAAATAAATCTTTTTTTATTACTTTATTTTATTTATTTTATTATGTTCAGTTAGCCACTGTATAGTGAATAAGTAAATCTTAAAAAACAAAACAAAACATGTTATATGCCAATAAAAGGTTGTAGAATATATTGAATTGTTCCTCCACTGTTGGTGTCCTGCTCCTGAGGGGGGTCTAATGACTGTGCTAGCCCACTCCGACTTACCCACCACTTATGACCCGGTGTTACTGGTAAGGAAACATGGCACAGAGAGAGGATGAACTAGCCCATGAAGGGCTTTTCATGAAACTTCCACTTTTGTAAATACAGGAAATGTCACGGGAGGGAAAAACCAAAGCGGGAGCCCCATTCCTTCCCTTCCAGAGGCTGTAGTGAAGACACTGGGTTGTTACGAAGAGAGTAAGACGGCCTGGCAGGAAGGGAGTCCAAGAGCACATTCCATCTAGCTATTTCCCCTGGCTTCCCAAAAGTCATTGCTCCATCCAGCAAGCCCTGAGTCCTCATGGTTTTCTGCAACGTCGTCTACTCAATGAGTAAATGTGAGGGCCCGCCTATGCGAGGCGTTCTACCGCGTGTCAGGGACACAGTAATAGTGCTGATATTATCTTAAATTATTATTATAACGACGACAACAGTTGTTACTTACTGAGAGCTTGTTGTGTCAGACAGGGTTCTAAGCACTTACAAATCCTTTTTTGCCCATTTTAGATAAGAGGAAATAGGGACAAGAGGGCACCAACTGACCCATGAAGAGCTTATAACCTAGAGGTGAGGGGACTGGTGCTTACGTGTGGCTGAGACAGCACCGATGAAGGATGACTAGCCTAGACTCTGCTTTAGAAGAAGGAATCACAAAATGAGCCTATCACTGGGGTCCATCTGGGAAATTTACATCCAATGACATCATCACAAACTCCTGGAAGGTGCATGTGTTTGGTTGGTGAGGCTGGACATTTGGCCCAACCTTTCAGGGCCAGCTCCTGGCAAATGGCACCTGGTTAGGGCACCTGGGTGGTTCAGTAGGTTAAAGCCTCTGCCTTCAGCTCAGATCATGATCCCAGGGTCCTGGGATCGAGCCCCACATCGGGCTCTCTGCTCAGCAGGGAGCCTGCTTCCCCCTCTCTCTATGCCTGCCTCTCTGCTTACTTGTGATCTCTCTTTCTCTCTAATAAATAAATAAAAATCTTAAAAAAAAAATGGTACCTGGTTATATGGCAGCTGAGGCGCCCATCAGAGGGAGCTGAGCCAGGCAGTCTGATGGTGCAGTTCTCCATGGTTCCACCATGGCAGGGGAACCCCTTCCAGCCTGGCAAGCCCCTAGAAGGAGGGACTAGAGAAGACCCAGAGGCCACCAGTGTTATGGGGCAGAACGGGAGAGGGGCGGGCCATGCCCACGAAAGATGCCTTTGCGCTCTGCCATCTGGAAGGGAGTCAGGGAGGGTTACATGGCCCCCGGCTGGGATCTTGCAGCAGAGACTCAGGTCAGGGAGGAGGAGACTTCCCTTATGGGCACAAGAGGTTTCCCCGTGTCAGTGTGAATCAGAGACCTGGGTGGGGTGTGGAGCCTTGACTCTAGCGGTGAAGAAGGAGAGGTGGGAGGCTCAGGCTGGGGAATCCATCCATCCTATTGACCAAACCAAAGCACCCTGCTTCTGCCTGTAGTCACAGACAGTGGGGTCACCTCCAGGTCAGCCCCAGCTTCACTTCCTCAAACTCAGAGGATTAAGGCATGCCTGTATGACTGTAGGAGGACAACCCGCATGTTGAGTCCCCTACATGGCACTGGGATCTGGGCAGTCACACACAGCCTACTGATATTTACCCATAGAAATAACGTTTCTGGAGCCCCCAGGCTCAGGAAATAGTCCCAAAGCCCATCTGCCTTTCACCCAGCTCACACTCTGAGGAAGGATTTTCTGGAGTCAGTCACACTTCTAAAGGATCTGTGATTGTTTGACTAGGAGGAACACAGAACAGGGTCCAAATAGTGGGGACAAGAGTCATCATGGAGCAGGTCTTCAAGCAAGAAGCATTAATGCAGCCCCATTTGGTTATGCAGATGAGTGCAAATCGGCATCAGCTGGCTCCCGAGGAAGACTGGAATACAACATTTGGGGAGGTGAGGAGATGCACAGAATTGCATACAGTCCATGGAGCCTCCTGAAGGGACAGAAGGACACTAGTCCCTTCCCTTTGGGAGTCATCCAACATTAAGAAACATCTCAGACAGGTCAAGGTGGTCTCACAGAGGTCAGAGGACAGAAAGACTGTGGACTAGAGGGACCCAAGGGGAAGTCACCTTGGTGGGAAGGGAGGGGGAGGAAGCTGGGGAAGAGAGGTTTGTACTGGTCACCTGGGCCCATAGCATGGCCCCAATTCTATTGGTGAAGGGCTAATCTGGGTACAGCAGAGTTTGTGGGGGAAGGGGTGGGTGGGAGATAGTTGTGTGTGAGTCGGTATGTGTGTGTGTAACAGAGACCTGAGTCACAGAGATGATCTCACTGGGAGCCCAGAATGATTTTAGCACAGAATAAGCTGTATCCAGTAATAGTCATCCTCTAGCCTCGTGGGGGTGAACCTGAATTTTGACTCTAGCCAAATAAAGCAAGTCTAGCTCCTTGAACTCAGACAATCTCTGAGTTCTTTGCTTTATTATGAGAGAGAGGCCCGTACAGAGAGAAGAGAGCCATTCAAGTGACAGGTGAGTTTGGAGGCTGACTTCTATAATAATTTTACCCCAGGTTCATGAAGCAGGATCTCCTGGCATCTTGGTGTCAAGCCTTGAGGGAGTGGTAAGTCAGAAATGTGTTACTGTCCCCAAACCCCCTTGTTTGTACTCCCACAGGGCACAGTCTGGGAAACATGGGCCATACTGATTATTTTCTCTCTTTTTAAAGTGTCTTGTGTACTCTTAAGGGACCATAAACCATCCTGTCTTCATCTTTCAATGGAGAACATCACCACTAAGTGTAATACCTTATTGCATTTTCACGACTGCAGCCCTAAATCAAATCAGATCTGGGAACTCATCTCATAGGCCAAATGGAATTCAGCCAAGGATCAGATCCAGCCTTCAAACTGGACCGCCCCCCCCCCTCTTTTCATTGTCATTTCTTTATGGCTTTTTGCATTCGAGGCAAATGCATTTGGCCCAAACCTGATGATGTGCTCAAGTGGGAAGAGAGTTTCCATTAACTCCCCATTTCACAGTCATCACTGAAGTTAACCTCTGATGTAAAGTCTCAAGTTCTTTGCCCTAAAAATAGCTAGGGGCTGGAATGGGAGTGGAAGTGAAGATCAGCATCAAGCTGTGACTTTAATCAATCAGAATTTGGTTAAATGCCAATAAATTCCCCTTGTCCTACCTGTGCTTTGTCTTCACATCTACTGTGTCCAGACACGCCACTGTTCTTCCCCATCAGACTTGGCCCCCATTAATGAACATGGAAGAGCACAATCTCTGTTGGGGGCACTATTTGCCCTTTGAAAATTTCTAGAAAATTGGCCGGCTTTCCCCTGGAAATTTGACCTGATACAAATGTCCTTGGAACACTATTTTTGGAAAAGAAAACAAATACTAATTAAGGGCTTCCTGCCAACAATCTCAACGGTAGACATGCAAAACTACAATGGTTTATGCTAAATATATACTGTTGAAAAGAAAGCTGAAGTTACAGCAGTGAAAATAATACATCAGTCATTTTTTTCACAAAACTGCAATTTCCAGCACTCTTAACCTCCACGCTGCACACCCCCCAACAGAGGTCGGTCCATCTTAAAGCTCCATCCTCCGCTCTTGCCCTCCTGAGATGCAGGGCAGGCCGAGGCTAAGTGGAGCCTCCTGGAGAGGAAGATGGATGAGGTCAGGACCAGTCTGTGCTCTGGCTTTTGTTCTTCCTCCCTCTTGTGGTGTTAGGTTCTCCTGGGCAGGCTGGGGAGTGGGAGGGCAGACTGAGGGAAAGGGGAAAGATGTTTCCCTTAACTAGGCTCCAATACAAGCCTCTGCAGAGAGCGTGGGGTCCCCCTCCCACCTCCCCTGTCCAACCTGAGTAATCACACCTCTCTTTCCCTCTTAGCCTCAGGTCACTGACGTGCTCTTGCCCCGAACAGCACTCTGAGAAGCTCCCCCAGTCTCTTGTTGCCGCCCAGGAGACTGATTGTACAGTCCCCTTGAGTTTGTTAAACCCTTGTTTATCTCTGTACTCCACAGAGGCACAGGATTTGAGCCAGTTAATCAGTCAGACTAAATAAAGCCACGAGGCAGACATGATAAAAACCATTGTGCATCATTAAGGGCTTAACCAAATTACATGCGTGAGAGAGAAATGTTTGCTTGATGATGGAACTCCCTGGGCTGGATGGCTCAAAGTAAATCCCACCAACAAAATCACAGAGTATAAATGACATATTATAGACAGTGCCCAATCTATGAAAAAGCTGAGCTCCAGAAGTTTCTAAGTCAGTGCTTAGAAACCCAAGATGCATGTCTTCCCCAATCACAAGGTTATAAGTGGTGACTTGGTTGCAAAGACTTCCACAGAAGGTGGTTTAACCCTCAATGTGGCTACATGAGAGCAGAAGCCTGAGTTCTGAGTCTGGGAGTGGGAGCCACATCCTCCGGGGAGAAGAAGAGAAAGAAGTGCTCCTCCCCTTTTCCAGGGTCCAATGCCAATGCCAGCCCTGACTTCCCTCCTCCACTGCAGATCCCCCTTTCTCCAGGGATCTGGACCTTCATTTGTCCTAAACGCTTACGCTTCTTCTGGGTCAGCCCCAACTTCTCTAGGGCACCCAAAACCACCCACCTCCTTCTTCATCTCTTTACTCAAACCCTAGTCCCTCACCAAGATGAACAGAAAAGCAAACAATTAATTCGTCCAAACTAACATTTGATTTTCTAGTAGTCTTTTCCTTTCCATAAGTGCATAGGTCTTTGGAAAGACTGCTTCTGTGTTCGGGATTTCACCTGGCAGTGGAAGTTTGGAGGATCAAATGGGACACGAGATAATAATAGATCTGTTTTTCTGAGAGCTTGCCTCAGACTGTAATTATTCTTTTTTTTCAACTCCTAGTCTCATGAGGCAAAACAAGTCACCTCCCGCAGAACAGCAGTGTGGGGCTGTCTGTTGCCCCCCTGGGCCTGGTTATCCTGCCTCAATGAGGCAGGACCACTCATTTCCCCACTGGGAAATGAATCCTGCGTGGTGATACTGACCTTTGTAACAGACCCGCGTTGCTCTGGGCAGTCTACCCTCCTTTAGTATCCTTGGGCAAAAGCACTCACTCGTTTGGAGGAATTACCCCTCTCCTGTTGGATGTATTGAATGGGCTTTTCAATCATGGTGATCATCCTGTCTGTAGCCAATGGCTGTGCAAACCAACCCTGCACAGGCCAATTGCTGTCTTCCTCTTTCAACTTAGGCACAAAAAGACTAAGAAGAATTGGAATGCTTCATCCTTTCCAGTGGGGATGTCCAGGTAAGATCATTTAGTAAAGTCTGCTACTGAGGTCTTTGGAGATGCCGGGGCCTGTCCATTTTGAAACTGCCTTTCTCCATTTTCCTTCTGTACCCCAGTTTCCTCCCGATGAATTCCTTTCCATTCAAGATGGCCATAACGGGTTTCTGGTGCTTGACACAAAACACCTGCCTGATGACAGCCCCGCCCTCCCCATCAGTACCATGAATATGGGGACAAGACCTCCAAAGGATGACATACTACTTATTCCACTGAAGGAGCTCCCTCCTACCCCAAAACTTATCCTAATACCCCAATACTACAGTCTACCCTAGAAAGGCTTTGGGCCTTTTTGGTGCTTCTGTTGTTTGGTTTCTAAGCATTTGATGGAAGACCAGTGGAGCCTGGTTTGCCTTCTTCCCCGTGAATGGTGAGAAGGGTCTTTCATCTTCTCCCACCTGTCTTAAAACCAGTCTCTTCACATTCCACTCCTTTCTAGCCAGCCATGATTCCTGGAATCACTTAGCAGATTTTATTGCATTTGTCTGCAAAGTTCTAGTTTTATTTGTTCACACAACTGAATCTGCCATTGGTTAAGTTCCTACCAGTAACATAAAATAAACTGAAAAAGTTAAGGCCACATAAGGTCCTGTTTTGCATCATTTCCCCATGAAGCTGAAGAGAAAATGCTTGGGAGATGACACAAATCCAAATAAGTGAAAGTTTCCTTAGCCCGGGTCTACAACCACGCTTGCCAGCAATCTCCCACTTGTTCAGTATAGTCACGCTACAAAGCTCATTACCTGGACCTTTTGAAACTCCGGTCAACTGCCTGGAATTTCCGAGTGAGCTGAAGGTGTTTCCTGCCCAGCGTGTCTTACTGCAGTTACAGGCCAATGCTGGGATACAAAATTCGTTTGGAAACACTGGGATGCAAACCAGCTCAAGCTCTAAGAGACAGTGTAGGGTGAAGTCAAGAGCCAAATTCAGGTAGTCCGACTTGAGAGTTATACTGCCTCTCCAAGAAAGAAGGGATTGGATGATTTCATACTGAAATTTGTTGGCTTAATGTAGGAGGCTGTCGGTCATACTTAAATTCTTTATTCTTCATCAAAATTTACTATGAAGTAGGGGCACCTGGCTGGCTCGGTCAGAAGACTCCCAAACTCTTGATCTTAGAGTCATGAGTTTGAGCCCCACATTGGGTGTAGAGATTACTTAAATAAATAAACTTAATAAGTTTTTATTTAATAAAAATAAAACATTTATTTTTTTTTTAATTAACTATGAATTATAAAAAATTTTCTGAATTTCCAAAATGGGGAGAAAATGGTTTTGGGTGAGGTGGGTGGGCTACAGCGTAGGTAGTCTCCCAAGATGGCCCCCAAGCAATTATGCATCCCTATTTTCATGTCCTTATGTGTTTCTTCCCCTTGATCTGGGCCGGTCCTTGGACTTGCCTTTAACTTACAGAAGTGATAGCTCTGTAAGTTCTGAGGCTACTTCATAAGGAGCTTCTACCCATGTCTCTTGAAATGCTCATTCTGAAGAACCAGACACAGTGTAAGAAGTCTGACCCCCTGAGACTACCAGGAGGAAGCCCAAGTCAGCCACTTAGAAGAAATCATATGGAGAGAGAGAGTGGGAGAAGGAGGGGGTCTGTGTCACCTAGCCCGTCTCCAGCTCAACTCATCCCAGCTGAGATACCAGGTAAACTTGCAGATGACTTCATGCCCATGTGCCATGTGACTCCAATCTATAAGAGAGACCTCAAGTGAGGACTACCCATGTGACCTCAGTTAACCACAGAACCATGAGAGATAATAAATATTTTTTAGGGGTGCCTGGGTGACTCAGTTAAGTGTCTGACTCTTGATTTCAGCTCTGGTCATGATAGAGGATTATGAGACTGAACCCTACGTTGGCCTCCATGATGGATGTGGAGTCTGCTTAAGATTCTCTCTATCCCTCTCCTACTGCCCCTCCCCCTGCTCTTTTTCTTTCTCTCCCTCTGCCCCTCCCCTCTCCAGATAAATAAATAAATAAATAAATAAATAAATAAATAAATAAAAAGATGATTATTTTTAAAGCTACTTCATTCTGGCCTCATAAATGTGTTTGGAAGTGTTCCTTCTTCCTCAATGTTTTGGAATAATTTGAGAAGGATAGGCATTAACTCGTCTTTAAATGTTTGGTAGAACTCACCTGTGAAGCCATCTGGTCCTGACTTTTTTTGGGATTCTTACATTAGTTATAATTGGTCCATTCAGATTTTCTATTTCTTCATTATTCATGATTCAGTCTGGAAAGGTTGTGTGTTTCCAAAAATTTATCTGTTTCTTTAGGTTTTCCAATTTTTGGTGTACAATTGTTCCTAATAGTCTCTTATGATCCTTTGTATTTCTTTGTTGTCAGCTGTAACTTGTCTTTCGTTTCTGATTTATTTGGTCACTCTCTCTTTTTTTGCTGATGAGTCTGGCTAGAGGTTTATCAATTTTGTTTATCTTTTCACAGAACAAGCTCTTAGTTTCAATAATTTTTTTCTTGTGTTTTTTTAGTCTCTATTTCATTTATCTATGCTCTGATCTTCATTATTTCCTTCCTTCTATTAACTTTGGGCTTCATTTGTTCTTTTTCTAGTTTCCTTAGGTATACGGTTAGATGTTTATTTGGGATAACAAATTTAGGGTTTGAGATTTCATTGTTCCTGGAGCCAGTTCTGTATTGTTATGGACTTCCCTCTTAGATTGCTTTTGTTGTATATAGATTTTAGAAAGTTGTGTTGTTAGGGCCGATTCCACGTTAAAACCTGTTAAACCCCTAGGGCCTGCCTGGGCCTACTTAGCCATAGTGACTCCATGTTGCCTAGGTAGACATTTTGTTGTTTAATAAGTGCCTCAGCAGTTACTGATATCAGTTCCAGGTAACTGTTGCTAAAACACACATCTAAAATAAGGCTAGATAGGTGGAAACATCCAATCAGCCAAAGCCACATATGTAAAGGTCTGCAGTTGTGCCCTATAAATCTAACCTGTAAGACCAAGAGGGGGTCACTCTCTTCGGAGGCGGCCCTGGCCGGTCAGTCTGACTTCTAATGCTTGGCATAGAATAAAGCTTTACATAACTTTCACTTTGTCTCAACCTCATTCCCCTGGCCGGTCAGTCTAACTTCCAATGCTTGGCATAAAATAAGGCTTTGCATAACTTTCACTTTGTCTCAGTCTCATTTCTTTGATAACGGACCCAACAGTGTTTCCATTTTCATTTGTCTCAAGGAATTTTTTGATTTTCTCTTTGATTTCTTCACTGACTCATTAGTTGTTCAGTAACATGCTATTTAGGTCAGTTTGTGTTTGTGTGCGTGTATTCAGCTTTCTTCTTTTTTTAAATTTTTTTTTAAAGATTTTACTTTATTTATTTGACAGACAGAGATCACAAGTAGGCAGAGAGGCAGGCAGAGAGACAGAGGAGGAAGCAGGCTCCCTGCTGAGCAGAGAGCCCAATGTGGGGCTCGATCCCAGGACCCTGGGATCATGACCTGAGCCGAAGGCAGAGGCTTTAACCCGCTGAGCCACCCAGGTGCCCCTCAGCTTTCTTCTTGTAATTGATTTCTAGTCTTTTACCATGTGGTCAGAAAAGATACCTGATATAATTTCAATCTTCCTAAATTTATTGAAACTTGTTTCATGGCCTTATATGTTATCTATCCTATCGAATGTTCCATGTGCTTTTCAGGAAAAGAATGTGTTTTCTGCAGGGTATTTTTGTGTATTATTCTGTATATATCTATTAAGTTCATCTGGTCTCTTTGGTTATTTAAGACTAATGTTTTCTTATTGGTTTTATCTCTGGATGACCTACCCATTGATGTTGGTGGGGAATTAAAGTCCCCTACTATTATTGAATTACTGTCAATTTCTCCCTTTATGTCTGTTTATGTTTGCTTTATATATTTAGGTGCTATTTTGGGAGCATAAATATTTACTAATGTTACATGCTCTTATTGTATTGATTCCTTTATCATTATGTAATGCTTTTTTTTTAGATTTTTTTTGAAGATTTTATTTATTTGACAGAGAGAGAGATCACAGGTAGGCAGAGAGGCAGCCAGAGAGGGAGGGGGAAGCAGGCTCCCTGCTGAGCAGAGAGACTGATTCGGGACTCGATCCCAGGACTCTGGAATCATTACCTGATCTGAGGGCAGAGGCTTAACCCACTGAACCACCCAGGTGCCCCATGTAATGCTACTCTTTGTCGTTTGTTAAAGTCATTGTTTTAAAGTCTATTTGGTCTGATACAGGTGTTATTATTCCACCTTTGTCTCTGCTTCCATTTGCATGGAATATATTTTTCCATCTCTTCACTTTAGTCTGTGTGTCTATGCAGATTTGAAGTGAGTTTCTTATAGGTACTGTATAAATGAGTCTTGTTTATTTACCCATTTAGCCACCCTATGTCTTTTGATTGACATTTAGGCCATTTACAAATAAAGTAATTATTCATAGATATGTACTTATTACCATTTTGTTAATTGTTTTCTGGTTGTTTCTATAGTTCTTTTCTGTTCCTTTCTGCTTCTCCTGGTCTCCTCCCTTGTGGTTTGATATTTTTCTTTAGTGTTATGCTTGGGTTCCTTTCTCTTTATTTTTGGTATACCTATTGTAGGTTTTGGTTTGTGGTTACCATTGGGTTCATATATATTGATTTGTGTATATAGCAGTTTATTTTAAGCTGATAGTCGTGTAAGTTTGAATGCATTCTAAAAGCACTACATTTTCACTCCAACTCACCTACCATGTTATATGTTTTTGGTGTCATATTTTACATTTCTATTTTGTGTATCCCTTAACTACTCATTGTACTTATATTTTACTATTTTTGTCTTTTAACCTTTATACTGGCTGTTTAAGTGGCTATCCACTGTCTTTACTGCACATTTGCCTTTACCACTGAGGTGTTTTTTTTGTTGTTGTTGTTGTTGTTCTTTGATACATTTTCTTATTTCTAGTTATGGCCTTTTCTTTTTTGCTTTCTGGAGATCCTTTCACATTTCTTCTAAGTCCAGTTTAGTGGTGATGAACTCCTCTAGTTTTGTTTGTCTGGGAAGGTTTATCTCTTCTTCAATTCTGAATGACAACTTTCTGCTGAAAAATAAGTTGGTAATCTTATGATCTTTTTCATGCATTTTTCTCTTGCTGCCTTTATAATTCTTTATCTTTAATGTTTTCCCTTTTAATTATAAGATGTCTTGGGGTAGATCTCTTTGGTTCATCTTGTTTGGGACTCTACAATTCCTGGATATGGATGTCTGTTTCCTTCCCCAGGTCAGAGAAATTTTTCAGTCTTATTTCTTTAAATAAATTTTCTGCCCCACTCTCTCTCTTCTCCTTTTGGGACCCTATATGCAAATGGTAGTATGCTTGATGTTGTCCCAGAGGTCCTTTAAACTATTCTTATATATATATTTTTCTTTTTGCTGTTCTGATTGGGTGATTTCTAATACCCTGTATTAGCTATTAGGAACAAATTATCTATTAGGAACAGATCACTGATCTGTTCTGCATCTTTTAATCTGCTACTGATTCCCTCTA
>PISX010028873.1:0-20841 GCA_004024625.1 Mellivora capensis | reverse complement strand
GCAGAGGTGAAAATATTTGATGTGACTGGTTTTCCTCATGTCCCAACCATTTTGGACAAAGGGATATAACACCTTGCATTTGTAGAAGATTTTGTTTTCATCCCTCAAAGTATTTTTACTTACAAAGTATGACCTTTCTTTCACATGGCCCTTTGTTAAGAATCTCCTTCAGAAGTATAAGAAGAGGGGCACCTGGGTGGCTCAGTGGGTTAAAGCCTCTGCCTTCAGCTCAGGTCATGATCCCAGGGTCCTGGGATTGAGCCCTGCATCTGGCTCTCTGCTCGGCAGGGAGCCTGCTTCCTCCTCTCTCTCTGCCTGCTGCTCTGCCTACTTGTGCAGTCAAATGCTCTACCACTGAGCTATACCCCTGCTCTGCCTACTTGTGATCTCTGTCTGTCAAATAAGTAAATAAAATATTTTTAAAAAAAGTGTAAGAAGAGAAAACTGAATTTAGAGACGAGATCATTTTTGAAAAAAATATCAAATATAAAAAATTCCCCAAATCTAACCTAACTCCACTTAGGAAATTTCCTTCTAAAATTCCTATAAGGTTTCAGTATAGATAATTCTTTTTTTTAAGATTTTATTTATTTATTTGACACAGAGAAATCACAAGTAGGCCAAGCAGCAGGCAGAGAGAAAGGGGGAAGCAGGGTCCCTGCTGAGCAGAGATCCCAGTTCTAGGCTTAATCCCAGGACCCTGAGATCATGACCTGAGCCAAAGACAGAGGCTTAACCCACTGAGCCACCCAGGCGCCCCATAGATAATTCTATTACTGAGCAAATAGTGGATTTATCTTTTTAAGTTTTAGTGGGTGTTGTAAAAACCCCACAGGTAGAACCTCAGTTATTAACTTTGAAATTAATCAGTCTTAAAAACTCAGGTGTTTTGAAAGATGGCACATAATAAATCAAATACATTCTTCAAGCTTAAATCAAGTATCAATTCAAGCTGAAAATGCTATGTATATAATTTCCATATAATATGATTATTCAATTTTATGTGTTAAACATTGAATCCTCACATTTTAGCAGGATACTATTTCAAGACCATTGCCTTTTGGGTATAGTAGTTCAATAATTTGACTGGAGCCAGGCAGGCACTTTTCCATACTTATTGGGGTTTGAGAAGGCTACCTTCACCTTCTTATTTCCCATCCTTATTAAAGAGGCTGACTGCCACAGAACTGAGTCAGTGTTATCTGGACATTTGCCATGAGGTGTATGACATCTTCCCCCAACAATCACTTCAACAACCCTCCTCATTCATCCTTGGATACAGTCGCTCTGGGGTATGACAATAATATGGAAGATAATACAGGAAAAAATTAAATGAAACAAGAATCGGCAGGGAGACAAACCATAAGAGACTCTTAATCTCACAAAATAAACTGGGGATTGCAGGGGGGAGTGGGGGGAGGGAGAGGGTGGTGGGGTTATGGATATTGGGGAGGGTATGTGCTATGGTGAGTGCTGTGAAGGGTGTAAGCCTGATGATTCACAGACCTGTATCCCTGGGGCTAATAATACATTATATATTAATAAAAAAATTTTTTTAAATATGGAAGATAATGTATTTTGATCTAGGATTGTAAAATCTTGAGCCTTTTGCACCAGGTTTCATCACATTTCATTCTGTGACAGTACAGGGTCATCATGGTGTAGTACGCTAGAATACAATGAGTTGGAGTCAGGCAGATCTGGGTTTATAGTCCAGCTGTGTAACTGTTCCAGCTGTGTAACTGTTGAGTTAAATATAGCTGTTTAGTTTTAGGAAACTCAAAGTTGGGGAGGTTAAGTAACTTGACCCAAAAGAGAGAGCTAAGATTTAAATTAAGTTATCGGACTTTGGAGCTGGTCTTTCATCTCTGCATTACGGTGGCAAACCTCTACTTAGGAAAAACATATATTCATATGTAACTTTTAAAAACAAGCAGATATTCAAAATATGTAATCTCATAAGCCTTTTACACTAACAACTCAATGGCAGGATTATGAGACTCATGTGTAATTGTGTACATATAATTTCTATGTAATTGTAATTCAAATAGCCGAAGAAAGTATGTTTTCACAAAAGAAAATGAAATCACCTCCAAGTTGGGAAAATAAGGTATTTAAATTTGAAGCGGTTATAAATGTTCATAGCACTTTTATTCACAGTGTCCGTATGCAGCCTTTTTGTATCTCTAACCAAGAGGGTATGCTGTTTCTATGATATAGCTATATGATTTCATTCTGAATATGGATTTGTCTGAATGCCAAAAGGAATAACAAATTAAGAGTTCATATGCTACAAATCATGTTTATGTTTTCTCATTTGATCCTAAAGACAATTCTGTGAAGTAAGCAGGTCACTGATGAGAAACCTAAAATTTGAGAAGTTGAGATACAGTGAAAGGTAATGGTTTAGAGCTGGTCTTGGAATGATTTAGCTTAGTTTTAAATCCACCTCTGCCTCAGTTTCTTCAAAATGCAGTCTTTAAAACTTTAAAATGCAGATAATAATGCACACCTCTTGGCTTGATATGAGGGTTAGATGAAATAACAAATGGGCAGAGTGCACTGTCTTCACAGAATCCCCTCTTCAGCACCGCAGACACCCAGTTACAAATTCCTGCTTTTAGCTCCAGGTGAGTGAGGGACTGGCCAGCCTTAGCAAATATATTTTCAACTACAATTTTATTGATATAGAATTAGTCAACAACATACTTCACCCTTTGAAAGCACACAGTTCAATTATGCAGCCATCACCATTATCTAATTTCAAAATATTTTCATTATCCCCCAAAGAAACTCCACACCCATCACACTCACTCCCCACTTGCCCCTACCATCTGTTTCTATGGCTTTGCCTATTTGTGGACATTTTTTTTTTTGAGATTTTATTTATTTATTTGAGAGAGAGAGAGAGCACGAGTAGGGAGAGAGGCAGAGGGAGAAGGAGGAGGAGACTCTGTGCTGACCATGGAGTCTGATGTGGGGCTTCATTTCAGAACCCTGAGATCATGACCTGAGCAGAAGGCCAACATTTTACCAATGGAGTCACCCAGGCGCCCCTATTTGTGGACATTTCATGTGAATGGATTGGCCATTTTGACCACCTTCTTTCATTTAGCATGGTGTTCTCAAGGTTCATCTGTGTTGTGACATGTGTCAGTTGCATGACCATGTAATATGCCATCGTGTGGATTATTGCATTTTGTTCATTCATTCATCAGTCGGTGGATATTTGGGTTGGTTTCATGTTTTAGCCATGATGAATCATGCTTCTAGGAATATTTGTAGAAAAGTTTTTGCGTGCACATCCGTTTTCCATATCTTGAGTCTGTACCTAGGAGTGGAATTGCTGGGTCACGTGGTTATTCTGTTTAACATTTTGAGGAACCATAAAACTTATTCATAGTGGCCTCATGAATTTACAGTCCCACCAGCAGTGGATGAAGGTTCTGACTTCTCCATATTCTCAGCAACACTTGTTATTATCTGTCTGTTTTATTATAACCATCCTAAGTAGATGTGAAGTGGTCTCTCACTGTGATTTTGATTTGCATTTCTTAATGACTAATGATGATGTTGAGCATCTTTTAATGTGTGCTTTGCCATTAGTGTAACTTTGTTGGAAAAATGCCTATTCAAATCCTTTGCCCATTAAAAAAAATAAACTTTAGGGGCACCTGGGTGGCTCAGTCGTTAAGTGTCTGCCTTCGGCTCGGGTCATGATCTCAGAGTCCTGGGATCAAGCCCCGCATCGGGCTTCCTGTTCAGCGGGGACTCTGCTTCTCCTTCTCCCTCTCCTGCTGCTTGTGTTCCCTCTTTTGCCATCGTCTCTCTCTCTCTGTCAGATAAATGAAATAAAATCTTTATTTTAAAATTTTTTTTAAAGATTTTATTTATTTATTTGACAGAGAAAGAGAGATCACAAGTAGGCAGAGAGGCAGGCAGAGAGAGAGAGGGAAGCAGGCTCTCCGAGGAGCAGAGAGCCTGATGTGGGGCTCGATCCCAGGACCCTGAGATCACAACCTGAGCCGAAGGCAGAGGCTCAACACACTGAGCCACCCAGGCGCCCCAAAAAGAAAATCTTTAAAAAAATAAACTTCATTTTATTTTTTAAAATATTTTATTTTATTTATTTATTTAAGAGGGAGAGAGAGAGAGAGAGAGAGAGAGAGAAAGAGGCAGGGCAGAGGTACAAGCAGACTTCCAGCTGAGCAAGGAGACTGACATGGGGCTCCATCCTAGGACCCTGAGTTCCTGACCTGAGCCAAATGCTCAGGCTTAACCAACTGAGCCACCCAGGCACCCCAATAAATTTTTTTGAGCAGTTTTAGATTTATAGAAAAATTGCTAAGTAGTACAGAGAATTCCTTAAACACCACACCCAGTTCCCCCTATAATTAACATCTCACAGTAGTATGGCTCATGTGTTACAATTAGTGAACCAATATTGATCTGCTATTATTAACTCTATACTTACTTAGATTTCCCTGGATTTTAATATTGTTTTTCTGTTCAAGAGTCCATTTAGGATACCATACTACATTTGGTTGTCATGTCTTTTGAGCCTCCTCTTGGCCATAATGCATAATGTTTTTTTGCACTTTCCTTGTTTTTGATGACTGTGCCAGTTTTGAGGAGCACTGGTCAGATATTTTATAAAATGTCCTTATATTGGGATTTGTGGAATGGTTTTCCACGATGAGACTGTGGTTATGGTTTTTTTTTAATTTTTAATTTTTTATTAACATATAATGTATTATTAGCCCCAGGGGTACAGGTTTACACACTTTACAGCATTCACCATAGCACATACCCTTCCCCAATGTCCATAACCCAACTACCATCTCCCTACTTCCCTCCCCCCAAGCAACCCTCAGTTTGTTTTGTGAGATTAAGAGTCTCTTATGGTTTGTTTTCCTCCTGATCCAATCTTGTTTTACTTTTTCCTTCCCTACCCCCCAAGCCCCCCACGTTGCCTCTCAAAATTCTTTATATTAGAGGGATCATATGATAATTGTCTTTCTCTGATTGACTTATTTCGCTTAGCATAATACCCTCTAGTTCCATCCACGTCATTGCAAAAGGCAAGAATTTGTGTTTTTTGATGGCTGTATATAAAATGGAATACATATATATATATATATATACACACACACACACACACACACACACACACACACACTACATCTTCTTTATCCATTCATTTGTTGTTGGACATCTAGGTTCTTTCCATAGTTTGGCTATTGTGGACATTGCTGCTACAAACCTTTGGGTGCACGTGCCCCTTCGGATCACTACATTTGTATCATTAGGGTAAATACTCAATAGTGTGATTACTGGGTCATAGGGTAGCTCTATTTTCAACTTTTTTTGAAGAACCTCCATACTGTTTTCCAGAGTGGCTGCACCAGCTTGCATTCCCACCAACAGTGTAAGAGGGTTTCCCTTTCTCCACATCCTTGCCAACATCTGTCATTTCCTAACTTGTTCATTTTAGCCATTCTGAATGGTATGAAGTGGTATATCACTGTGATTTTGATTTGTATTTCCCTGATGTTGAGTGATGTTGAGCTCTTTTTCATGTGTCTGTTGGCCATGTGGATGTCTTCTTTGGAGAAATGTCTGTTCATGTCTTCTGCCCATTTCTTGATTGGATTATTTGTTCTTTGGGTGTTGAGTTTGATACGTTCTTTATAGATTTTGGATACTAGCCCTTTATCTGATATGTCATTTGCAAATATCTTCTCCCATTCTGTCAGTTGTCTTTGGTTTTGCTGTTTCCTTTGCTGTGCAATCCGTTTGTACATTTCTACAGATCAGACTTACCTGAAATATACTGCTGAAATTATTTTTTCATCCTCAGAAACTTCCATACATTAGGAACAGATTAATTATCTAGAGCATAGTTTTCATATTATTTTTCCTGCCTAAAAACATTTTGTAACACAGATGAATCTCAAAAGGATTATATTGAGTAAAAGAAGCCAGGCACAAAAAAGTACCCATTGGGGGCGCCTGGGTGGCTCAGTGGGTTAAGCCTCTGCCTTCGGCTCAGGTCATGATCCCAGGGTCCTGGGATCAAGCCCCGCATCGGGCTCTCTGCTCAGCGGTGAGCCTGCTTCCTCCCCCTCTCTCTGCCTGCCTCTCTGCCTACTTGTGACCTCTGTCAAATAAATAAATAAAATCTTAAAAAAAAAAAAAGTACCCATTGTATGACTGTATTTTATGAAGTCCAAGAACACCCAAAACTAATCTATAGGAACAAAATTCAGAATATTGTTTGCCAAAGGATATTTGCCACTGGATTCCAACAAGAGGAAATTTTCTAGGGTAATGAAAGTGTTCTATATCTTGGTTGAGTCATTTGTTAACATAGACGCAGATTTTTGTCACAGCTCATCAAACTGGACACTGAAGATCTAAGCATTTTCTCTATAGGATTATACTTCATTTGTTTATAGGAAGAAAATAACTTTTGGTGGCTCTCCATTGCCTTCAGTTCAAACTCCTTAACTTGTCATTTGGAGACTTTGAAAATCTGACATCTATACAACTTACCAAGTTTCTCTTGTTATTTCCCTTCCATGCCCTGTGATCCAGCAAAATAGAATTCTCTTCTTCACATGCATCATGTTTTCCCAATTCTTTGCTATCACCTTTCCCTCAGTAAAGAATGTCCTTCAGTCACCAACCAACCTTCAATCAAAATGATCTTTCCTTAAGTTCCATAACAAAAGTTATTCTCTTTCTCTGTACACCTATCCTGGTAGCATTTTGTGTTTCTCTTATGGCGCTCATGGCTTTCCCCTTATTTTATTGTAGTTATTTATATTGTTCTATTTGTAGAGTGTTTACAGTATGCCTGGCATTGTTTATGAACATCCTACTCCCATGTCATCCTATAAATTCCATTAAAGGTAAGATTTCCCTCATTTACTTCATTTCTATCACCCCAGGACCTTAATAAGCATTGATTAAATGGATGGATGTATGTATAGATGGAGATGGAGATGGATGGATGGATGGATGGATGGATGGATGGATGAATTGGAGGATATGGGACAGTGGAGGAACATTGGGGGGAGGGTAGTAATCTTTAGTAAAAGAGGTAGTAAAAGAGGGTAGGCATCTTTAAAAACCTCTAACATACCCCATGTCTTACTTGTAAGGGATAATGAATGAGCCGAAATGTGACAGGGGATAAAATTTTGGTGGCTGTCAGCCAAGTCCTAAGCTTATAAACATATCTATGCAAATCTGAAAAACAAGACAGCCTCTGGAATGATTTTTAAAGGTTTTTGTGCAGTCTATTAAGTCATTTCCTCCATTATAATCCCCCAACTCCTGGGGGTTTTATGATGTCCTCATCCTGGCAATGCCTTCAGACTTTGTCCTCAGGCAGCAATTCCCAACCAAGGCATCTGGCACATTGATGTGTCCAGAGGCAGTACTCAGTTGGTTTTGCTAATAGGGCAAACAAATTCCCCTTGACAGGAGGGAGTGACTTACAATGTGCAGGGAGGACACTGAAGGTGAAGCAAGCAGAGATCTGTCGGATGTGCGGTCATTGGACATGAAAGCCTGGCTCCAGTCAAGAGATGCAAGCTTTCCGGAGAGGCTGGTGCATCATTGGCCATGAGAATCTATGTGAAGGCTAACCTGACATCACCTGACATTGGCAAAGCTGCCATCTGAAACTTACCAACGAAAGCCCACATCTCCCTCCACCCCCCTTTTAAAAACTAGAGTAGGAGAATACTGGGAAGACTTTTAAGCCCTTAAAAAGAAAGAGAGCCAAAGAACATTTGGCGAGGGGAAAAGGAATATTTGTGATTTTCCTCATTGGCTTATTGAGATTCCATTCATAAAATTCTTTCCTGGGATTTTATACACAGCTTCTCCGGATAAGCCAGTTCTTATGGATGATGATAGGACTTCCCCAGTCTTCTTCGCCATAAATGCTTTTTTCAAGGGGTGGAGACCTTAATAACCAAAAGAATAATATTTTAGTTTCATTCATATACATATATACATAAATATATATGTATATATTTATATATATTCATATACCATAGTCATATATACCTATGAATTTCTAAGTCCAACGAAGAGATAAAAGAGTTTGATTTCCCAGGGAGACAAACCATAAGAGACTCTTATCTCTGGAAACAAACTGAGGGTTGCCAGAGGGGTTGGGGTGGGTATAGGGTGGCTGGGTGATGGACACTGGGGAAGGTATGTGCTATGGTCAGTGCTGTGAATTGTGTAAGACTGAGGATTCACAGACCTGTATCCTTGAAACAAATAATATATTATATGTTAATAAAAAATAATTTTTAAAAAAAGAGTTTGATTTTGCTAAAATGTTGGCTCTACTTAATGAAAGAAAACTGTAAACTACTATTCCACTGTGAAAGAGCTTAAGAACAAAGAAAATCTTGGAAGGGCATTAGAAAAAGACAAAAACCCCAAAGCCTGGAAAGTATTCATATCGTACTTAAAATGTTTGTCAAGTGAAGCTCCCAACTGAGACTTTTTACCCCCACCCCCTTTTTTTTCTGCCATCCTTGCCCAGCTAAAGACTCATAAAGTAGTAAAGCCTGTGTTACAGCCCCGAGCTCTGCTGGAGCTCCATGCAGACTCCGTGCTTTCCTGATCTGGGGACCATCAGCCCCCACGGTCAGCCCCTGCGGTCATCCCCGAGGTCCTTGCTGTGCTGTGCATATGATTTATAAACCAATCTGAGTCAAGCCGCCTGGCTCCTCTTTGGTTTGTATCATTATATTTTGGCAGGCTGTAAGATTCATTTTTTTTTAAAGATTAATCTTTTTGCCATTTCTGATTAAGCGGATTTTTAGACCATAGCCACATAACATTTTGCTGCTGGGCCATTTGCAAAGAGGTAATATATACATCATTTTTCCTCTTCACATTTGGCCTTCTAGCTGATTACTTTATAAATCACACACGCATTTTTCATCACCCTTTATTTTATATATCACTTGGGCAATATGTAAATGTGTTTGTGTTATTTTAAAAAATTTAATCCCTAATTACACAGATGAGATATAAAAGTTCTTCGCCTCTGTTGCCCTCCCCCTCTTTAAACTTACCCTTCTCCCCTGAGATAACAACTGTCAACAATCTTCTGTCTGTTCTTCTGGATCTTATCTTTACATATTTATCATATTTATACATTTAGAAATTCATCATCCCTTTGCTCTTCAAATATGCGTTTTAGAACCAGCTTGTCAAATTTCATGGATAAATTACATGGGCTTTTATTTGACATTTTGCTGAGTTTATAGGTTGATTTAGAAGTCGTTGATATCTTTATGACAATGAGGTTTTCTTTCAATGAGCAGAGCTCTTTAAAATTCTTAAATGAGGTTTTATAATTTTCTACCCAGCAACTTTGCCTATCTTTTATTATATTTATTCTTAGGTATCCTGTGTATGGTGTTATATTATTTTAATTTATACTTTAAAAAGTATTTGTTGCTGGCATACAGAAATGAAATTGCTTTTTAAAAACGTTTTGATATCCACCAAAATTGCTGGATTTTTTTATGAACTTTGTTATGTTTGTAGATGCTCATGAGATTTCTTTGGAAAAATATCTTGCTGGTTTTGTACTTTATTTATTTATTATTTTAAAGATTTATTTATTTATTTATTTATTTGACAGAGAGAGAGAGAGAGAGATCACAAGTAGGCAGAGAGGCAGGCAGAGAAGGGGAGAAGCAGGCTCCCTGCGGAGCAGAGAGCCCGATGCGGGGCTCGATCCCAGGACCCTGAGATCATGACCTGAGCCAAAGGCAGATGCTTAACCCACTGAGCCACCCAGGCACCCCTGGTTTTGTACTTTAAATTCCATTATTTCTACCTTTCATTATTTTTCCTTTCTTGACTGCTCTGATTAGGGTTTTAGTATACTATTGAGTAGAAGTTATGGTAACGGCCATCCTTGTCCTATTCTTGATTTTTAAAGGCAGTGCTTCTAATTTGTCACTGTAAATCGTGATCTTTACTATAAGTTTTTGATAAATTTCTCTTATCAAGATAAAGAAGTTTCCTTCTGTTTCTAATTTTCCAGAAGCTTTATCTTGAGTGGGTATTAATTTTTATTAATTTTTTTGCAGTTAATGAAATGAGCATATAGTTTTTCTCCTTTAATCTTTTGATATAATGAATTATTTTAATGTATCTTCTAATGTCAAACCATTTATATACTCCTGGGGAAAAATATATATTTATTAATTTTTATTTAAATTCAATTTAGTTAACACAGTATATTATTAGTGTCAGAGGTAGAGTTCAGTGATTTATCAGTTACCTGTAACACCCAGTGCTCATCACATCATGTGCCCTCCTTAATGTCCATCACTCAGTTACCCCATCCCCCCAGCAACCCCCCTCCAACAACCCTCAGTTTATTTCCTAGAGTTAACAGTTGCTTATGGTTTGTCTCTGTCTCTGATTTCATCTTGTTTTATTTTTCCCACCCTTCCCCTATGCGCCTCCGTTTTGTTTCTTAATTCCCACATATGAATGAAATCATATGGTATTTGTCTTTCTCTGACTGATTTATTTCATTAGCAGAATACCCTGTAGTTCCATCCAAAATGACAAGATCTCATTCTTTTTGATGGCTGAGTAATATTCCATGTGTGAGTGTGTGTGTGTGTGTGTGTGTGTGTGTGTATACATGTATATGTGTATATATACACCACGTTCTTTATCCATTCATCTGTTGATGGACACCTGGGTTCTTTGGCTATTGTGGGCTATATTTATACATTTTAAGCATTATACATTTTTAAGTATTTTACAGTTTATGCATATATTATACATTTTTGTGCATTGTTCGATATTTCATTTAGTAATATCTAGTGGAATTGGGAGTAGACTTTGAAAGCTGTCCAGAATAACTTGTGACTTCATGATTCTGTGATCTATTTTCAAGGAGTCTCTGATTGACAGGTACTTTGTCCTTTTCCCTCAGGAAAATGAAACCTAAAAACACTAAATGAACAATCCAACATCACCATTAGAAATGGAATCATGTGAAGTGTTTGTACTTACTGGATTTTTACAGCTCTACTACTTACTAGTTTATGAACCCTGTGTTCCTCTGTACAGTGGAGATCCTAACAGCCCCTATCTCATGTAGTTGTTGGCGCTTAAAAGCAACAATGGATGTACAGTGCTTTGCACAGTGCCTAGTACATGGTGAAGAAGTTGCTCATTCATTCCTTCAGCAAAGAATTGTTGCACACCTGCCATGTGTTCCAGGAGCCGAGGGTAAGGAGAAATAAGAGAGAAGAAGTGCTTGCTTTCAAGAAGCTTCTAGTCCAATAGTAGGAATAGATAATAGATAACAGATAACAAATCATACAAAGGAAAATGGAAAACCAGAGAAGGATTTGCAGAAAGGGAGTGACATAACATGGTTTACATTTTAAAGAGATTATTTTTGTGCTAAGTGCAGAATAGAAGGTAGGAGGCCCAGCGGGAGGTTGTTAGAGTCCTCAAGGCACAGCAGGACTTGGACTAAGGGGGTAAGAGTAGACTGGGGAGAAATGGGTGAGTTTGAGATATGTTTTAGAAGCATAATCAGTGGGATTTGCTGATGGGTTAGATGCATGGGTGAATGTTAGGAGTTTTTTTAAGCTTACATTTTATAGCTGTTTGTGGCTACGAGAGAGAAACAGGTGCGGAAAAAGGAACAATCCAAGATGACTCCTTGTCTTTTTATTTGAACAACCAGGTCATGCTTTTCATTGAAATCCCAATGTTTAGGGGAGGAATTGATTTTCTGCTTCAAGGGGGAACATGAGTCGATTGTCAATAAAAATGAGCCACCATTATTCTCAATTTTTGGAATATATTCTGAGCTATATATAGGTTTTCTTCTCTTTTGAGGAAACTAAATATTCATAAATTTGCATAAAAGGAACAAAATAAGGTTTTTGTTAAAAAAATAAAAATTGTAAGTGGAGCTATATGGTTGACAAATCAATTTTCTTTTTATTTTCAATTATACTTTCTTATAAAAATATGGAATATTTTAAAATACAGGGGCCATCGCAAACTGTGTCAAGTACAGTGTTTACTAAAAGAAGGTATATGTGTGTAAACACGTACAATTATTAATTACCACTTGGCCTAAGCATTGTTCCTACATTTATTTTTCTTTTTTTTAAAGATTTTATTTATTTATTTGACAGAGATCACAAGTAGGCAGAGAGGCAGGCAGAGAGAGAGGGGGAGACAGGCTCCCCGCCGAGCAGAGAGCCCGATGCGGGGCTCCATCCCAGGGTCCTGGGATCACGACCCAAGCCAAAGGCAGAGGCTTTAACCCACTGAACCAGCCAGGCGCCCCCTAAATTTATTTTTCATACTCGTCAAGTAAAATATCATCAGTAAAAAATTTTGCAAAATAATATAGAATTATTTCTAAATGTGTTTTTTTAAAAAATACCAAGTCCCAAAATGTCACATGAAAATCTATTTCCTCCATAGAAACATGTATCACAGACAGAGCGGCCTTTCTGACATGCAGGGACAACTGACAATACATGTATATATTTTCTTCAGTGGTTCTGATGTTGGCTGACCAGGTGTCACCTTTGAAGGAAAATTCTCTTTGACTTTAATACAGAGCACTGTTCAGTAGCTCTTTGATTGGATTATGCATAAAGTTTATATGTATGCCAATCACTGGAGATTAAGTAATTAAGATGCTCTTAATATTGCAGGGGAAACATTACAATTCTCATTATTTTAATGGACTGGTGGGCTCCAGGGATTTGATAACAGTATGCAACATCTTGTATTCCAAGTTAGCGAAATTCCCAGTTTGGACTCTGACGACCTAACTTTGCAAGCTTTTGAGAACCTGGGTAGAAAAAAGTAGTCTGAAATCAATCCTTAGAAGACAGATCATTCTTACATAATAATAACAAGAACAAGAACAACAACAACAATAATAATAATCTGTGTAACGGTGGCCTTATTATTAGTGCCACTCAAGCACTAACGACTCCACAGCAAGGGAGGGAGTGGTCTTTTAATCTCTGCTTTGAGAGGGGTCCCAGAGGCCCGGAGGCACTCTCTGGGTGATGGCACAGCTGTCTCCACCTTATGTGACATTGTCTTTTAGGGGCCTCGCTATGGATGACTAATGGGTTCCTACAATTCACATAATTGCACTGCGGTGTTTGCACTGGAAATACAGAAAAGACACATGCTTTCTTTTGTTAAGCTCATATTCCATCTCGTTCCAAAAAGAACCTTAACTAGCATATGGAAAACAAAGCGTGACCTGCTTTATGGTCTTGAGGTACAGTTTGTTGCATCTCTCTGTAAATCTTTCACTGATTGTTTAAGCCCCGTCATGTTAGCAATAAGTCTCGTATTCTGCCCCCATGGATTCATCTCTCCTTTTGAGTTGTCACAAACTGAAGTGAAACAAGCATGAGGTCTTACGTACTCTGATCCTAAAGTCTATTCAAAATTCTGTGCTCAGTGGAGAGAGAGCTCTGCTTCATCCAATAGCGCTGGGGCTCCTCGAATCTACCAGTGCTGCCTTTGGGGCCCCCACAGTCCCATGATGACGCTGGTCTATTCTAGAAGAGACCTTCATGTCTCGTGGCTCTTGAAGGGAAGCGATATTACCACTTCAACACCACAGTTGGTCAAGTGTCTAATAAAGCACCTAGCCTCGCTGAGGCACTGTTCAGCACACCAGGAAGATAGTAGAGACTAAAAAACAAAACAGATGAGCTTCTACAAGTAGCATATATTCTACCGGGGGTCCCAGTCAAGAAGTAACTGACAAGTAATCTGCTTTATGCACCACCATCTAAACCATAACAAACTGCCTACTGAAAGGTGATTCTACTTTCAGAGATTTAAAATTGTGAAAGAGAAGGAGAGAAAAGAGGAAAAGAAAAAGGAGAAAAGGAAGGGAACCTGGGTTACTCCAGAGGGACATTCTGAGATGAGGATTTGGGAGTTGGTCCAGGAAGCACACAAGGGGAGTGGCTGTGTGAGGTCGGGAAGAGAGAAAGCCAATCAGAGTGTAATAAGGAGCAGGTGACCATGTGGGCAACCAAGAGCCAGTCCCACCATGACTCTGGGAGATTGTTGAGAATTTAGTTCAGCATTGCCCCACCCAGGGGGTCAGGAGCCTGAGACGTTTATCTACCAGCTCCTGTTGTCCTTGGCTGAGGTGTCAACCCAACCAACATGTGAACTCCCCATTCTTCAGGCCAGCCCCATGCTGGGGCAGCACACGGGGGACAGGCACTCCAGGGTGACCTTCAGGTGGAGAGCAGCAGATCCTTATAGCAGGAAGCCATGGGGACACCGGAGGAACACCAGCATATCCTCTTACAATGAGGACCTCCAGATCTTTGAACAGGAATTTTAGATGATAATAAATATCATGAAGAAAGGAAAGTGGAGGTGGGGTGAGGAATGGAATTTTAGAGAGTTCAGTTGGGGGGGGATTTGAAAAACTGATGTTTGAGCAGCGCCCTGAATGTTGAGGATTGAAGCATAGGTAGACTGGAGGGGAGGGTCTCCCATGCAGGTGCCAGCTGGTGTAAGAGCCTAGAGAGGGGCAGACACTTTGTTTGGTCCTGGGAATTCAAGGAGCCATTATGGGTGTTGCACAGTCAATAATAGGATGAATATTAGAGAATGCCTTTGGTCAGGTGGACAAAGGTCCAGTCATGTAGAACCTTGTAGCCATGACAAGAAATTTGGATTTTATTTCAAATATGATGAAAAGCAGTCTTGAGGATCTTGAGCAGTATGTACAATGTGGTTTTGTTTTAAATGATCCAATCCATGACCTTGGCATGGGAATAAGAGTAGAAATAGGTGATAGGTTGGGAGGCTGTTGTAATAGTCCAGGTGAGAGACTGTTTTGGCTTACAGCAGAGAAATAGATATATCACTAAAAGAAATGTTCTTAAGATACAGGGAAGAACTTACTGTTCATGCAAAAGTGGTATCCAACCATTCATAATTAAACGATGCAATACATAGCCGACAGAATCCAAAAATAGCTTGGATCATTGGCTAAGAACAAGATTTAAGAGTCAATAACTACATACACACTTAAAGAGCAGTAAAAAGGATAGTGATTTAAATATGCAAAAAGTTGAGGGGTGCCTGGGTGGCTCAGTGGGTTAAAGCCTCTGCCTTTGGCTTAGGTCATGATCCCAGGGTCCTGGGATCCAGCCCCGCATCGGGCTCTCTGCTCACCCACTTCTTGCCTGCCCCTCAAGACTTTCCCTCCCGATTCTAAACTTCTATAGACTCTGCCCACATAAGCTAAGCCCAAGATGCCTTTCCTCCTCACTTAGTAATTACCCCCATAGCTTCTTAATTGCTGGTTTTGCCTTTGATCCTCTTCCCACAGCACACTGTTCCCTAAAATACTCCTTTTATCCTATCACTCCCCTGAGTGAAATCTCTCTGAGAGTCTTATTCCCTGCCTAAGGATAACAATCTCCTTAGTTGCTGGATAAGGCTTATGTCCTATTCCTTCCCACCCCGCCCCTGCCTCACAACCTTAAACCTCGGCTTGTCATGCTCTGAACATATCTTACCCCTCTGTTGACTCTTCGCTCTCTTTCCCTCCTCTGGAATTTCCCATTGTACAAACACACACATACATCTCTGCCTGCAAAAAAAAAAAAAAAAAATTACACCTTAAATCTTTTTTTTTTTTAAGAATTTATTTATTCATTTGAGAGAAAGAGAGAGAGAGAGAACATGACAGAGTGGGGGGAGGGGCAGAAGGAGATGGGGAGGGATAAGCAGACTCCCAGCTGAGCAGGGAGCCCTATGACATGGGGCTCAGTCCCAGGACCCTGGGATCATGACCTGAGCTGAAGGCAGATGTTTAACCTACTGAGCCACCCGGTGCCCCACCTTAAATCTTTTTCTTAAAACCTAACCTTTACTTGGTGCAGCCCAGCCGAGGAGATATAGCAAGAGATATAAACAAGTCAGCTAGGCATTTATTCATTTATTGAATGCCTACTTTATACCGACTTATGTACTTGGTGTACGAAGATGAATATAGAACGCTGTTGCTAGCCCCAAGGAGCTGAGTCCGAGGGAAGAGATGAGAGCATAAATAAACGGTCCCTCATGGGCATGGTAAATGCAAGGATTGAGCAATGAACAGGGTATGGGGTTGGTGGTGTTCAGGCAGAGCAAATAGGCAGCGTCAAGGGAGAGGAGTTCAGCTTGCAGGCACAGAGCCAAGACTGAGATCAAGGGACAGCAGAGGTCTCAGTACCAAGGAGAGCTCCTCGTGCGCGGAGCCTTGGGGCATTCTTCACATTTTTGGAAGCCACTCAAAGCTTTCTAGGAGGCTCTATCCTCAGGAGCAGGAGTTTCTGGCTTAGGAGTTTCTGAGTAGACATATCCTGGATCCCTTTGTGTCGGAAGAGCAATACTTCAGCTTACGAACTTGCAGGGTTTGAAGATTGAGGGTTAGTTAAGCAATTTCTATCCTTAAAAGATCCTCTGGTATCAAATCCTCAGGAATTGGCTTTCATTCTAGAACTTGAGGGTGGAGGCCAGGATTTTATTGAGATCTTTTTTTTTCTTAGGCTTTGGAAGTTTGGAGCCTGACTCCTGACCCAGTCTGGACAGAACTGATCTCATCTGGCAGCTGTGGTGTTATTTATGAATGTGTTACTGCCTCAAACAATGTTGCAAATGTCTAGAGTAGCACACTCCGGTATAGAAATATAACATAAGCCACATATTTAATTTTAAATTTTCTAGCAGTCACATTCAAAAAGTAAAAGGAAACGGGTAAAATTAATGTAATATGCTTTACTTAACCCAGTAAATCTAAAATGTTATTTCAACATATATTGAATATTAAGCCATCAGTGAGATATCTCACATTCTGTTATTCCTATGAAATCTCCAGAATCCAGCATATGTGTCCTCATGTAGCACATTTCAGTGTGAACTAGCCACCTTCCAAGTGCTCAGTTGCCACGCATAGCTAGTGGCTGCTGGATTGGGCAGCGTGGGTCTGGTTATTAATGAGCCTCTGTACTCCCTCTCCAGGCTTTCTGACCCTTAAGCTTTCCAAACCTCTTGAAAACTTTCCAGAAAAACTGGAAAAGGGGACATCAACCGAGTACATTTTGTACTCTGCTTACAAATGAACAGATGGTAGGACGAAGGAATGTTTAAGACTCAAAATAAATTTGTGTATTATTTTTTTACATTTGATTTTTTTCAATACTCAAATAAATACATCTCACCCAAAGACACATTTTTTTAAAAAGATTCGTATACAGTTGAGAAAACAGATTTTGTATTAAGGGGTTGAAGCAATTAGTTTTTAGCAAAAATTTTCTAATTGCAGACAGTAGTTGACTTTCTCTCATGAAAGACTGAACAATGACCACTTCCTTTCTGTCAGTTATACTAGAGTTTTGTAAACCGTGTATTTTTTTTTAAATCGACCTAATGGAGTTAACCAGCTAGTTGACCCTGCAGCGTGTAGAAAAATGGGTTAACGAAGGATGACAAAATGCTTAGTCTGTACAGATATGTTTTGTAATGAGGAAAACTAATGCTAGGGAGGCTAAAATAACTCCCTTCCCCAGAAAACATTAGAAAGTATGAAAACGTCCCCTGTGTTTGGGGCGGGGGGTAGTGCTGGAGATCAGGAGTCTTAAATTTTAGTTTTAGTTCTGCCATCCTTAAATTTAGATTCTTAAACAAGTAAATCAATCTGTCTAGTCCTCAACCATAAAATAAAGGGATTGGGTCAGATATCTCTACATTCCTTCCACTCCTCCTAAGCCACGTTGACTCTGCCTCTCCTACAAATTCCACAGCTGTTGTCTCCTCTCCACGTCCCTGCATACGTTCTTACCTGAATGACCACAGCTAGTCTTCTTGCAATTTCTTGAATCTATCCTGTCCTCTGCTCTGCTGCCAAAGGAATCTTTCTACTAAAACCCTCGTCCTCTCATGCTTAACGTCCAGCAGCGGCTCCTCTAGGCCACAGCACTTGGCTGGGCCTGCTTTTATCTGGTCCCCAGTTTCGACTCCTGGGCTCCCCCAACATACTCCCTGTTTTAGCTTTGCTGGACGGAGGCGGCAGCCGGCATGTGACACAGCTTTGGGGGCTGTATTTGTCAGCTGGGGCTGTAGGAACAAAATGCCGGGGACTGGCTTAAACAAGAGACATTTATTTCTCATTTATTTCTCACAGTTCTGGAGGCTGAGAAGCCCACATCAAGGCGCTTGCCGATTTGGTGGTTCCCAGTGAGAGTTTCTTCCTGGTTTGCAGACTGCTGCTTTCTTACGCATCCTTCCTCACAGGACCCGCCGGGAGAGAGATGATCTCTCTGTGTCTCTTCTTATAAGATCACTAATCCCGTTCACAAAGTCTCCACCGTCATGACCTAATCACCTCCCTAAGGCCTCATCTCCAAATACCATCACATGGGGGATTCCAGCTTCAGCATATCAAATTGGGGAGAGGGGGCAACCCGTTATTCAGTCCATAGCTGGGAGCCCACGCATCTGCATTCAAGGAGTGTGGGGGAATTAATCAGTTAATTAATTAATCAGTTGCTATTATATAAACTCAAACATGTAATTCTCTATTTTGTAATGATGTGCATGTCATTTTTGAACAGCTTCAATGAGTCAGGTTTTCCTTATTTGGGGACAGAAGTCTTTCCATGGAATTATGGGAATTCTGTACCAGATTTAATCATTGTAAGTGCCTAGTCAAACACTTCCCTGAATAATTGAAGAAATCACAATCCGGAAAGTAGAATAACTTGCCAGCATCACCAAGGTTCATAGCTGAACTGGGAATCCGGACTTCATATTTTCATTCCTATTCGCTTTTCTGTCCATATTTTATGACAACAGTAAAATGGATCAGTTTTCCCATTTGCATTCACTTCTTTATTCCCCTTTTTTTTCTTCTTTATAAAACATAATATCTGGGATGCCTGGGTGGCTCAGTTGGTTAAGCAGCTGCCTTCTGCTCAGGTCATGATTCCAGTGTCCTGGGATCGAGTCCCACATCGGGCTCCTTGCTCAGCAGGGAGCCTGCTTCTCCCTCTGCCTCTTCCTGTGCTCATTCTCTCTGACAAATAAATAAATAATATCTTAAAAAAAATAAAACATAATATCTGTCAGGGGCCCATATTCTCCATCCCCAGTTCATGAGGTGCTGCTAATTTGTTTCATTAAAACTTACATAGACTGGGGCACCTGGGTGGCTCAGTGGGTTAAGCATCCTCCTTCAGCTCAAGCATGTTCTCAGGGTCATGGGAGCCAGCCCCAGGCTCCCTGCTCAGCGGGGACTCTGCTTCTCCCTCTGTCTCTCCCCCTGCTTGTGCTCTCTCTCTCTCTGTCTCAAATAAATAAATAAAATATTTAAATAAATACATAAATAAAAGCATCAGGCCCTGTGTCTTAAAAACAAAAACAAAAACAAAAAACAAAAATAATTCCACAGATTGAGGCTGATTCTCTTACCGGGACAGAGTCAAAATCAAGCCTTCCTTCTTGATTTCTCTTTCTTCTTTATGTTTTCCTTTGTGCAATTAGTGACAACAAAACTGATACCCTGATTTCTAAAATGTATTTTTGTTTAGAAATAAGGTTAAGACCTTATTGCTCACACCCAGCTTCTGATTGTCTGTGTCTCCTTTGATTTTTCAACTATAAAATGAGAAAAAAAAAAAGCTAAATGATTACTGTGGCTTTTTCTGCATAAAATTTTTATCTATACCCAAGAACCCCTAAAATGGTACATTTCACATAATAGTAATTCCATAATTATTTAGGGAACTGTATTTATGGGACAAAATGTCAGTAGAACTAAAGAGTATGAGTAGTTTCTTGAATTTTACTGTAAATTAGCCTGAACCTCTGATGCTTTAGGAGAGAAGTATGTTCTGTGACTTTCTATAGCAGCCAAAAAAAAAAAAGAAAGAAAGAAAGAAAGACAAACATCAGAGGTGTGGAATAGTTTTTCTACCATAATACAAAATGTTTATTTTTTATTATTTATTTTTATTGTTAATAAGTTACCAGAATAACTCCTCTTAAGAATTTTATGTCTGGGTGTGCTTGGACACCTATGTGCCTGGGTGCTCAGGGGTTAAAGCCTCTGCCTTCAGCTCGGGTCATGATCTCAGGGTCCTGGCATCAAGTCCCACATCAGGCTCTCTGCTCAGCGGGGAGCCTGCTTCCCCCTCTCTCTGCCTGCCTCTCTGCCTACTTGTGATCTCTCTCTCTCTGTGTCAAATAAATAAATAAAATCTTTTAAAAAAAGAATTTTATGTCTTATCTAGGTAAACTGTCTCCTAATTTAGAGAGTAATCTGTTTAACTGTTTGAAATTATTTATTTTATAACTATTTAAGAGATATGAAAGTTATTGCTTTTTGAGGCAAAAATGATTCTACATGCAATTCTTGAATTTTCAGTGTGTCTGGAAAATTTTTAAGATGTATCAGGATGTGAAGGAGCTTAAGTTTAGTGGGCCTACAGAGAATTAGGTTGGGTTTCTTTCTTTTTTTTTTTTTTTTTAATGATTTTATTTATTTATTTATTTGACAGAGAGAGAGACAGAGAGCACAAGCAGCAGAGAGGCAGGCAGAGGCAGAGAGAGAAGCAGGCTCCCCACTGAGCAAGGAGCCTGATACGGGGCTCGATCCCAGGACCCTGAGATGATGACCTGAGCTAAAGGCAGCGGCTTTAACCCACTGAGCCACCCAGGCACCCCAGTTGGGTTTCTTTTTTTTTTTTTTTTTTT
>PISX010028872.1:0-20907 GCA_004024625.1 Mellivora capensis | reverse complement strand
TTTTTTTTTTTTTTTTTAAAGATTTTATTTATTTATTTGAGAGAGAGGCAGTGAGAGAGCATGAGCCAGGAGAAGGTCAGAGGGAGAAGCAGACTCCCCGTGGAGCTGGGAGCCCGATGCGGGACTCGATCCCGGGTCTCCGGGATCATGACCTGAGCCGAAGGCAGTCGTCCAACCAACTGAGCCACCCAGGCGTCCCTAGATGATCTTTCTTAACAAAGGTAATTTTCCAATCTCCTCTGATGGTCCAATTTAAAAAAAGGTTTTTGTCATCTTGCAGCTCCATACTGAAGACTGCCAGTTGTATATCGAATTCAATATCTGTTATTTTTTCTATCAAATCCCCAGTGACTTCTATACCACTGGGCAGTATCCACTTTACGAGGGCCGAACAGTACAGTAAAAACTGTAACCTAAATCCCACACAGGTCAGTAAAGACCGAGTGGGGAGTCTAGACTTCCAATCTTGCCAGGCTATAAAGAGGTGACTGACTCTTCCTTTCTTCAGCCCACTGGACTGGTGTCAAGGCAAGGCTAAATATAAAGCCAGAAATTTCATCCCCACTGAGGGCAGTCCCCACCCCCAACATACACAGTGTCAGCGGAAATGATGTACAGAACCTGGACATTCACCTCCACCTGAAAGTAAAGAAGGGATTCCACCTCTTTCTTTGCCTGAGCAGTGTCAGAGGAAGCCAGATAAAACAGAAAGATTAAATAAGATCCAGCATATCAGAACATAATACCCAAATATAGAATTTTCAGTAGAAAGTCACTTGTCCTATCAAGAACGAGGTAGTTGTCAAACTGAATGGTAAAGGAAAATCGGGGCGCTTGGGTGGCTCAGTGGGTTAGGCCTCTGGCTTTGGCTCAGGTCATGATCTCAGGGTCCTGAGATTGAGCCCCACATTGGGCTCTCTGCTCAGTTGGGAGCCTGCTTCCCCTCTCTCCCTCCTGCCTCTCTGTCTAGTTGTGATCTCTCTCTCTCTCTGTGTCAAATAAATAAAATAAAATATTAAAAAAAAAAAAGAAAAAGATGGGACGCCTGGGTGGCTCAGTTGGTTGAGTGTCTGCCTTCGGCTCGGGTCATGGTCCCAGAGTCCTGGGATCGAGTCCCGCATCAGGCTCCTTGCTCGGCAGGGAGCCTGCTTCTCCTTCTGCCTCTGCCTGCCACTCTGCCTGCCTGTGTGCTCTCTCTCTCTCTCTCTGATAAATAAATAAATAAATAAATAAATAAATAAATAAAATTTTAAAGAAAGAAAAGAAAAAGAAAATCAATAAATGCCAACACAGATGACAGACATGTTAATATCATCCAACAAAGATTTTAAAGCAGCCATGATAAAAAGAGCTCAAAAAACACACTTGAGACAAATGAAAAAATAGATAAGTTCATTAAAGAAGTAAAAATGTTTCTTTTCTTTTCTTTTTCTTTCTTTTTTTTGAGAAAGAGAGGGAGGGAGGGAGGGGCAGAGGGAGAGGGAGAGAGAAAAATCTTAAGCAGGTTCCACCCTCAGTGCTGAGCCTAATATGTGGCTCAGCCTCAAGACCCCGAGATCATGACCTAAGCTGAAATCAAGAGTCAGACACTCAACCAACTGAGCACCTAGGCTCCCAAAGGAATAGTAAGTTTTAGCAAGAAATAGAAGATATTAAGAAGAACCAGATGGAAATTTTAGAACTGAGAAGTATAATAACAGAAATTTTAAAAACTCAGTGAATGCAGGGTACCTGGGTGGCTCAGTTGGTTAAGTGGCTGGTTATTGATTTCAGCTCAGGTCATGATCTCAAGGTCCTGGGACTGAGTCCTGTGTGGGGTTCTTCTCTTGTCGGGGAGTCTGAGGATCCTTTCTCTCCCTTTGCTCCTCCTCCTGCTCACACATATTCTTTCTCTAAAATATATATAAATAAATCTTTTTAAAAATAAGGAAAAGTTAGGAGTGTTTGGGTGGCTCAGTAGGTTGAGCATCTGCCTTTGGCTCAGGTCATGATCCCAGGGTCCTGGACTGAGCCCTGCACTGGGCTCCCTGCTCAGAGGGGAGTCTGCTTCTTCCTCTGCCTCTTCCTCTGGCTTATGAGCTCTTTCTCTCTTTCACTTACTCTCTGTCTCAAATAAATTAATAAAATCATTTAAAAACAAGAAAGAGTTACGGGACTCTTGGGTGGCTCAGTTGGTTAGTGACTGCCTTTGGCTCAGGTCATGATCCCAACATCCTGGGATCGAGTCCCACATTGGGTTCCTTACTCAGCAGGGAGCCTGCTTCTCCCTCTGCCTCCACCTGCCATTCTGTCTGCCTGTGCTCTCTCTCTGACAAATAAATAAATAAATAAGAAAAAGTTAAAAAAAAACAAAAACCCACAACTCAACGGATGCATTCAATAGCAAACTAGAAGAGATAGAGGAAAAATCAGTGAACTGGAAGATAGAAAAATAGAAATTACCAAGCTGTACAACAGAGAGAAAATAGACTAAAATCAAAAAACAAACAGAACCTCAGAGACCTGGTGCGACTATAACAAAAGATCTAACACTCCTGTAATCGAAGTCTCACCAAAAGAGGAATAAGAAGGCAGGGATGAAAAAGTACATCAAGAAATAATAACTGAAAATGTTCTAAATTTGGCAAAAGCCATAAACGTACAGATTCAAGAAGCTGAGAGAACTCCAAATAGGGAAACTCAAAAAAATCCACACCCTGACACATTACAGTCAAATTTCTGAAAACCAGACAAAGAAAAAGTCTTGAAAGCAGTGAGAGAGAAATGACATCTTTCCTACAGGGAAAAAACAATTCAAATGGCAGTGGATTTCCCATCAGGAGCCCTAAAGTCCAAAAGGAAATGTTACATTTTCCAAGTGCTGAAAGAAAAGAACTGTCAGCCCAGAACCTTATTTGTCAGCAAAAATATCCTTTATGAATAAGGAGGAACTCAAAACATTCTCAGATTTAAAAAAACTAAGAGAATTTGTTACCAGCAGACCTACTTACCCTAAAAACAAACAAACAAACAAACAAAAAAAAAAACCAACTAAGAGAAGTTCTCTAAATAGAAAGAAAACTCTAAAAGAAGTAATTTTGGGACATCAAGAAGGAAGAACATAATAAGGAAAAATATGAGTAAATTCAATAAGCTTTTCTTCTCTGCTTGAGTTTTCTAAATTGTGTTTGATTGTTGAAGCAAAAAAAAAACCACTATCTGATGTGGTTGTTTTTTTTTTTTAAGATTTTACTTATTTATTTGACAGAGATCACAAGGAGGCAGAGAGGCAGGCAGAGAGAGAGAGAGGGGGGAAGCAGGCTCCCTGCTGAGCAGAGAGCCCAATGTGGGGCTAGATCCCAGGACCCTGAGATCATGACCTGAGCCAAAGGCAGAGGCTTTAACCCACTGAGCCACCCAGGCACCCCTCTGATGTGGTTTTAAACACCCATAAAGGAGGGACCCCTGGTGGCTCATTTGGTTAAGCATTCAACTCTTTTACTCCCTGCTGAGCACAAAGGCCAATGCAGGGCTCAATCCCAGGACCCTGAGATCATGACCTGAGCCAAAACCAAGAGCTGGCCACTCAACTGACTGAGCCACCCAGGTGCCCCTAAACACCCAACTCTTGATCTCAGCTCAGTTCTTCATTTCAGGGTTGTGAATTCAAGCCCTGTGTTGGGCTCCATGCTGGGTGTGGAGCCTACTTCAAACAAACAAATAAGCAAACGTAGAAGAAATATTTAAGATAGTTATACTAAAAATGGGGAGAGTAAAAGGACATAAGGGTAGATAAGGTTTCTATATTTCATTCTAACTGGTAAAATAACACTAACTTTAAGACCATGAAAAGATATACATAACATGCGGACACCTGGGTGGCTTAGTCAGTTAAGCATCTGCTTTCAGGGTCCTTCGATTGAGTCCCACATCAGTCTTCTTGCTCAGCAGGGAGCCTGCTTCTTCCTTTCCCTGGCTCTCTCTGAGACAGATAAATAAATAAAATCTTTTAAAAAAAAGATATACATAATGTATAATGTAATAATTAGAGCAAATATGAAAATAAACTATACAAATTGATATGTTTAAAAACACAATAGATGAGGTGGCTCAGTCAGTTAGGTGTCTGCCTTTGGCTCAGGTCATGATCTCCGGGTCCTGGGAATGAGTCCCACATCAGGCTCCCTGCTCGGTGGGGAGTCTGCTTCTCCCTCACCCTGTGTCCCTCCCCCTGCTCATTCTCTCTCTCTCTCAAATGAGTAAATAAAATCCTTTAAAAAATAGTTTATTAATGGGATGCCTGGGTGGCTCACTTGGTTAAGTTGCTGCCTTCAGCTCAGGTCATGATCCTGGGGTCCTGGGATCGAGTCCCACATCAGGCTCCTTGCTCAACAGGGAGCCTGCTTCTCTTTCCACCTTTGACAGCCAAACTGCCTGCTTGTGTGCTTGTTCTCTCTCTCTCTGACAAGTAAATAAATAAATAAAATCTTTTTTAAAAAATAGTTTATTAAAAAACCACTATAGAGAAATCAAAATGGAATTTTTAAAAAAGATTTTGTTTATTTATTTGACAGACATAGATCACAAGTAGGCAGAGAGGCAGGCGGGGGTGGGGGGGTGAGAAGCAGGCTCCCTGCTGAACAGAGAGCCTGATGCAGGGCTCAATCCCAGGACCCTGGAATCATGACCTGAGCCAAAGGCAGAGGCTTTCACCCACTGAGCCACCCTGGCGTCCCTCAAAATGGAATTCTAAAAATATATTCAGGTAACCTCCAGGAAAGCAGAAAAAAGAAAACAGAAATGAAAAACAGAAAGAACAATCCTCCAACAGAAAATGAAATGGGACATTTAATCCACGACATATCAGTAATCATATTAAAAATAAATGGCATAAAAATAAATAAATAAATAAATAAATAAATACACCAATTTAAAGACAGAGATTGGCAGAGTGGATGAAAAAAATATCACCCAACTATATACTGTCTACAAGAAATTCCTTAAAATATATTATTATTGGCAGGTTGAAAATAAAAGGATGGAAAAATATAAATCATGCGAACATGAGGGGCACCTGGGTGGCTCGGTTGGTTGGGTGACTGCCTTCAGTTCAGGTTGTGATCCCAGAGTCCCAGGATCGAGTCCCACATTGGGCTCCTGGCTCCTCGGGGAGTCTGCTTCTCCCTCTGACCTTCTCCCTTCTCGTGCTCTCTCTCACTCTCTCTCTCAAATAAATAAATAAAATCTCTTTAAAAAGTCATGCAAACATGAAAAGAAATCAGAAGTGGCTATATTAATATCTTAAAGTAGACTTCATTTTTAAAAAATATTTTATTTATTTATTTGACAAAGAGAGCAGGAGAGCACAGGCAGGGGTTGTGGCAGGGGGAGAGGGAAAAGCAGGCCCCCTGCAGAGTGGGGATTGGGATTGGGGGCTTGATTCTAGGATCCTGGAATCATGACCTGAGACGAAGGCAGATGCTCAACCAACTGAGCCACCCAGGTACCCCAGAACTGGTTCTTTGAAAAGATAAATAAAATTAACAAAACTCTAGCAAGAGGAAAAAAAACACCTCAAATTACCAATATTAGGAACAAAACAGAGTATATTACTATAGACAATGCAGACATTAAAAGTATAATACAGAATACTATGAATAACTCTACACACATAAATTTGATAACAAAGGTAAACTGGATTGATTCCTCAAAAAAAAAAAATCTACAAATAGTCCAATATAAAATAGGAAATTTAAATTGACCTACAACAATTAAGTTAAATTTATAATATTAAAACTTCCAAAAATGAAATCTCCAAGCCAGGTCATTTCACTGGAGAATTCTATCAAAAATTCAAAGAATTTCAAATAAATAAAATCTTAAAAAAAAAAAAAAAGGCGGGGGTGGCATCTGGGTGACTCAGTGGGTTAAAGCCTCTGCCTTCAGCTCAGGTCATGATCCCAAGGTCCTGGGATCAAGCCCCACATTGGGCTCTCTGCTCAGCAGGGGGCCTGCTTCCCTTTCTCTCTCTCTGCCTGCCTCTCTGCCTACCTGTGATCTCTGTCTGTCAAATAAATAAATAAAATATTTTTTTAAAATTTTTTTAAAAATTCAAAGAATTAATATCAATTTCATACAATCTCTTCCAGAACATAGGAAGAAACACTTTTCAATTCCTTTTAAGCAAATACATCAGTAATTACACTAAATTTAAATGGCCTACATACATCAATTAGAAGACAGAGATTACAAAAGAGACTGAAAAAATATGATCCATTTATATGCTGTCTCCAAGAGATTCATGTTAGATATAAGGACAGAAAGAGATTGACATGAAAGGACGGAAAAAACATTCCATGCAAACGGTAAGCAAAAGAGAGCTGGTGTGGCTATATTATTCTCAAAGTAGATTTTAAACTGTTTTATAAGTTTATAAGAGACAAAGAACATTATATACTGATAAAAGTTTCAATAATGATAATAAACATATACACACCAAGGTGCCTGGTTGGTGGCTCAGTCGTTAAGCATCTGACTTTGGCTCAGGTCATGATCCCAGGGTCCTGGGATGGAGCCCTGATTTAGGCTCCCTGTCAGCCGGAAGCCTGCTTCTCCCTCTCCCATTCCCCTTGCTTGTGTTCCCTCTCTCGCTGTCTCTCTCTCTATCAAATAAATAAAATATTTAAAAATAAATAAACATATGCATACCTAATAACAGAGCTCTCCAAATATATGAAAGAAAAATTGACAGCAATAGTTGTCTGGGTAATGCTCAGGGGTTAAGGAGGTAGTGGTATCTGGAGAGGAGTGATTAGGTCTATAAAAGGGCATCATGAGGGATCCTTGTGGTCATGGAAATGTCCTGTCTTTTGACTGTATTAATGTTGATATTCAAGCTGTAATATTATATTATAGTTTTGCCAGTGTGCCAGTACAAGAACTGGGAGAAGAGTATATGAAATCTCTCTATGATTTCTTACAATGGCATATGAATCTATAATTATTTCAAAGTAAAGTACTTCCTTTTAAAAGTGTATTATTGGCATAGTAATAGGCAAATAGATGAACAAAAGGGAGAAAATATCTAGAAAGATATGTATGCATACCTTGGAATTTAACATATGATAATGATGACATTCAAGTGGGGAACTAGTGGACTAGTTAGGTAAATGTGAATAGGGACTTAATATGGGAACATATTAGGAATTACTGTTGATTTTGTTAGGTTTGATAATGACACTGTGGCTTTGTAAGAAAATGTCATTGTTTTTAAAGATTTTATTTTTAAGTAATCTCTAACTGAACGTGGGGCTCAAACTTACAACCCTGAGACCAAGAGTTGCATGTTCTACCAACTGAGCCAGACAGGTTACCCCCCAAATATCCTTATTTGTAAGAGATGCAGACCACAATTTTTGGAGGTGAAATATCATGAAGTTCATAATTAACTTTACAATATACCTGGTGGTGGTCCTCACCACCAAGCTAGAAGCTTCACTTTCTCTCATCTTTAACTCTCTGGTCAGGAATTGGCCATAAGTGAAGCTTTACAAGCTTTTGCTACTCATAAGGAGCCTGCACTTTAATACTTCACTAAGACCTAGGAATGACAGGATCAACCTTCTCACAGATCAGAAAATAATTCCCACAGGGGCAAAAGGAGGATGTGGTCTCTGTCTCCCCACCCTAACCCACTTCCACAGCCTTTCACCTTGTTTTCTAATCATCTGATATTACTTTGGGATGAGCTGGATGTACATCCTCCCACTATAGGAACTGAATAGGCAGTGTTTTCTTCATCCTCTTACTCACAATGATGTGATTTGCTTATTATGACTGGGATTGGATGTCTTAATCAAAGTTTCCTTAGTAGTCCCAGACTCCCACTCCAAACTAAAGGAAAACCGTTAACACGTGGTTGTGGCTCAGCCGACAAAGAGAGGAAGTTTAGTAGGAACTTAAGAGGAACTGGAACCAGGAAGTTCTTCACTCTCACTCTCGCTCTTGCTATCACTCCCTCCCTCTCTCGTATTTTATTACTTTTTCTCTTCACACATCTTCTGCTCCTGTCCCCACACACTCATTCTCTGCATCTTCATATATTTGGCTGCCCTGTTGCACCACAGTTTATACAACCCAAACTCAAGTGATATCCCAAACTAATGACTCTTTTTTTAAAGCTTCTTTTTTAAATTATTTATTTATTTATTAGAGAGAGAGAGAGTACAATCAGGGGGAGTGGCACTACAAGATCCAAAAGAAAATTCCAGGAAATTATCATCATCAAAGAGATTAAAAAAAAATAAATAAAAGAAATCTTTAGGAGAGATACAAAAATATAGGCCAGGATGACGGGGAGATAGATGAGATAATGTGGAGTTGAAAAGAAAGCTAGGGGTGCCTGGGTGGCTCAGTGGGTTAAAGCCTCTGCCTTTGGCTCAGGTCATGATCCCAGAGTCCTGGGATCGAGCCCCGCATCGGGCTCTCTGCTCAGCAGGGAGCCTGCTTCCCTTCCTCTCTCTTTGCCTGCCTCTCTGCCTACTTGTGATCTCTGTCTGTCAAATAAATAAATAAAAATCTTAAAAAAAAAAAAAGAAAAGAAAAGCATGTGACTCTTAATCTCAGCATGGTGAGTTCAAGCCTCACATTGGGTATAGAGATTACTTAAATAAACAAAACTTTATCCTTATATGACAAGTATCCTTTTTTTTTTTTTAAGGATACTTGTCATATAAGGATATGGGCATAGGCAGCTGTGTTTTCTTAGATATTTCCTGAAATAATTTCTGTGTCCCACTTTCCTACTTGGAAAAACCATTGGTAATTTAAGTAAAGTAACTCATACAAGCTGGGTTTGGCTGAGTCTGAGAAAAGATTAAACTACTGCTTAATCTAGTTTTACATCTTAACCCTAGCAGTTACTTTTAAACCCAGCTATTTATAACTCCTGTTATTATTAGTTCTTATAAAACAACATTTAAGACATAGTTATAACCATTGACACTCACAAGGCATTCATGTAAATCATAAGTACAGGCATTTAAACTTCTGCATCACTGTTTCCTTAGAAATTAGTCTTCAATCATCCCCAAGTTAATATTCCATTACGA
The DNA here is from genome assembly GCA_004024625.1 of Mellivora capensis. NCBI lineage: Eukaryota > Metazoa > Chordata > Mammalia > Carnivora > Mustelidae > Mellivora > Mellivora capensis. Next base: position 11,818 of record PISX010028872.1, on the reverse strand, counting down.
AGATAAATTTGGAATTCTTTCCTAGAGCACAGAATATAAGTTTTAAAAGATGAAAAGAAAGAAATAGAAAGAGAACAAAGGGTAGAGATCAAGCCAAAGAATTACACATGTCCTTGAAAAATAAATACTAACTGGATAAGAGGTAATCAGAGGCAAAATTAAATAAAATTTTCCTAAAATGGGGAGAGAGGAAGGCCAACTTCTGAAGGCTGAAAAATTTACAAACTTTTATTCAAAATCAATGAAGAGTATTTCATTTAAATTTTGTATATTGGTTGCAAACATAATAATATAGCAATTTTCTTAATATATGGAACCACAGAAACAAAGAGAGGAAAAAATAAACAGACAACAAATTTCAACAAATTTTTGGACTATAGGAAGCAGATAGAGGAGTAGTATCCAATTAAGGAAGATGGAACAACAACTTAAAAGGTAGCTACACCCAGAAATGACTACAATCAGGACTAGCAATAGGTGAGCTGATTTACCACCAATTAACTCATAAGAAGCTCAGGACTTGGGAGTGTCAGGCACAGTAGCAAGTGGAGTCAAGGCATGGTGCTGAAAATTCGTGGGTTGGCTAAACGTCTGAAATTATGGTGCCCATGACCACTTCCTACCCTAAAGAAGCACATATGTCCTAAAAGAACAGTATTATTCTCTGAAGAAAATGAGAACAGACACAGGACTAGTGTATGCCAAAGACAGTGGCTGAGAAAGTGAGTCAAAGCTGAACGCAGAAAGTGTGTAAAAGAAAAAATTGGGCCCCCAATTTCTCTTTTCACATCTCATTCTTAGAATGCTATCAGCTGGGGCGTCTGGGTGGCTCAGTGGGTTAAGCCTCTGCCTTTGGCTCAGGTCATAATCTCAGGGTCCTGGGATCGAGCCCCGCATCGGGCTCTCTGCTCAGTGGGGAGCCTGTTTCCTCCTCTCTCTCTCTGCCTGCCTCTCTGCCTACTTGTAATCTCTCTCTCTGTCAAATAAATAAATAAAATATTTTTTAAAAAAAGAATGCTATCAGCCAGGGAAAAGTTGAAAGAGAATTTGGAGACGTGAATAATATCTTAGGAGAAAAGACTTCTGTACAGCCCTCTTAGGCTTCATGGTGAGGGCCTCAACCTAATAAACCAGCTCCCAGTGGTGTGGCAATAAATGTTTAACAACCAGCAATCTGGGGGGAAGTGTGCCCTCACTTGTAGCATTTGTTGATATGCATCAAAACATCCATGGACAATGTCAATCTACCAACAGATGTCACTGAATGAAGAACTGGGAGACAGGTGCACATTTAGCTTTTGCAAGCTGGTGTTAGCCAGCTCCAGCCCACCATTGACAGTTCCCCCATCTGATCATCCTTTCATGTTATATGAAGTGAAGCTCACTGTTGATTAATCCCTCCCCCCTAGACACATACAAGAGTTTTTGTGTAAGCTCTGGTGCCTTGTTCTTTTTAATAATAATAAATTATAATTATATTATTATATTATTTAATTTATTATATTTATAAATTTATAATTTATTTGATTTATAGTATTTTATTACATATTTAATTAATTATATATTTCTTATTCTTCTTCTTATTATTATTATGTTTTTGTTCTGAAACATGAACAGTCAAGGATCACCAAATATTTGAGCAAAACCTCCAATACGAAAGAATCTAAATAAGCAGAAAAATAATTTGGAAAACAGAGATACTGAAAGAAGCAAAACAAAAACTCCCTCTTCCAATGAATATACTTTGAGATATGAGAAGATCTTTCATCCACGAACAGTATAAGAACATTTGGAGAACAAGAAAGAATTCTTGGAATTGAAAGCAAGATAAGAGAAATTTAAAAGTCAATAACAGAATCAAGAGAATCAGCAAAAGGTATCTACCATGTGATTAAAAAGAGTTGCCTAGTTCAGTTAATAAAGCATGTGATTCTTGATCTCAGGGTCTTGAGTTCAAGCCCCATGTTGGGCATGGAGTCTATTTAAAAAAAAAAAAAAAAGACTTGAGAGAAAAAAGAATGAATGAAAGGGAAACTTTCTATGAATGAAGAACAGAGTCTCTGAATTGATAGATCTCATTCAGTGCCCCAGAATAATAGATGGGGGGAAAGTATTTCAGACCGAATCATATAAACAAAAATGTTCAAAATACTAGAGTTAAGGAGAGGATCCAAAAATATAACACAAAGAATCATTAATCACCATGATATCAGACTTTTTAAGTGCAATACTGAAAACTAAAATGGGGAAATGGACAAAGGAGAAACTCCTTGAAAATTCCACACACACAAAAACGATTTCCAACCAAAGTTTTATACCCAGTCAAGCTATCAATCAAATGTACAAGTGAAATATAGACATTTTCGGACATGTTAAAAACTCAGAAATTTTACCTCCTGTGTACCAGAAAACTCCTTCAGAAAAATAAAAGAACAGGGGCATCTGGGTGGCTCAGTTGGTTAAGCAATTACCTTCTGCTCAGGTCATGGTCCTGGAGTCCCAGGATGGAGTCCTGCATCAGGCTCCCTGCTCAGCAGGGAATCTGCTTCTCCCTCTGACCTTCCCTTCTCATGCACTCTCTCTCTCTCTCTCTCTCTCATTCTCTCTCTCTCTCAGATAAAGAAATAAAAAAATCTTTAAAAAATAAAGAAAAATAAAAGAACAAACAAATAAAAAGATATGTGTTCCAGGATACAGGAGATACAACACAAGAGAAACATGAAGGGAATCCCCAGATTGATGGTGAAGGAAAAAATCTCAGGATAAAGGCTAGGCAATACATCCCATGGCTATCATCTAGCAGAAAAATTATTTCCCCTCTTCTTGTATATGTGCTGGCGTTGACCAATAGAATGTAGTGAGAGTGATGCAGTTTCAGTTCCAGACTTACCCTTGGAGGCCTGGAAGCTTCTCTTTCACTCTTTTGGACCCCTGAGCCAAGAATTTTGACTACAGTGCTAGAGGGTTAAGTCCAGTCATAATTTGGTGTTCTCCATCTGTTGAATTAGACAGATGGAGAAAGTGGAAGAAAGTTTCCCCAAGTTAGTCTTACTAACTTAAAACTAACAACTTACTAACTTCAAACTCAAAGGTGACCCTACAAAGACCACCAAGTATGCAAGAAGACAAATCCACTATGAGTGATAGTCAGAAAAATCAACATATTAGAGAACACTCCTACCACACCCTCCACAAACACCCTTCATTATTATCTGGAATTGTCAAATACAAATACAAAATCATTGTGTATAGAATTTTTAAGAAATAAAGAATGCACTTATAAGGGAAATCATGCAACAGGAAATCATCAGGATCATACAATTTGCAAAAATAGAACTCATAGAAATGTAAAGCATGGGGCACCTGGCTGACTCGGTTAGAAGAGCGTGTAACTCTTGATCTCAGGGCTGTGAGTTTGAGCCCCACATTGGATGTAGAGATTACTTAAAAATAATAAAAATTTAAAAACTAAAAAATAAGTGTGAAGCATAACATTAAAAAAACTTAATGGAGATGTACAAAATAACGATGAGAAATACCTTGTAAACTATGAAAAGAAGTTTCAATGAGTGGGCTAATCAGCATATTAGATACTGTTGAAAGTAGAATTAAACTAAGAGATGTATCTCAAGAATTTATTCAGGGGGCACCTGGGTGTCTCAGCAGGTTAAAGCCTCTGCCTTTGGCTCAGGTCATGATCCCAGAATCCTGGGATCGAGCCCCACATCGGGCTCTCTGCTCAGCGGGGAGCCTGCTTCTCCCCCCTCACCTGCCTCTCTGCCTACTTGTTATCTCTGTCTGTCAAATGAATAAATAAAATCTTAAAAAAAAAAAGAAATTATTCAGAATGCAGTGGAGAGGCAAGAAGAAAAAACCTAAGAGAGTTGTGAGACATGAATAATAATAGAATGAGAATGTCTGACAACCATCTGATTGGAGTCCCAAAGGGTGAAATTGGAGAGAATGGAAAGAAGTAATGTTTAAAGATGGGGTGCCTGGGTGGCTCAGTGGGTTAAGAGTCTGCCTTTGGGTCAGGTCATGGTCTCAGGGTCCTGGGATCAAGCCCTGCATCAGGCTCTCTGCTTGGTGGGGAGCCTGCTTCCCCCTCTCTCTCTGCCTATCTCTCTGCCTACTTGTGATATCTTTCTCTATGTCAAATAAATAAATAAAATCTTTTTAAAAAATAAAGAAAATAAAGAAATAATGATGGAGAAATTTCAGAATTAATGAAAACCCTGAATACATAGATTCAGGAAGCAAAACATATCCCAAATATGATCAAGAAAAAATAAATTCATACCTTGTCACATCATTACAAATCTGTTGCACATCAAATATATCTAGAAGATCTGGAAAGCAGAAATAAAAATACAGATGACCTACAAAAGAGTGATAATTAGAGTAGCAGCAGATTTCACAACAACAGAAGCCAGAAAACGGTGGAATAGCTTCTATAAAATAAGAAAAATTACTATCCACTTAAAATTGTTTACTTAGCAAAATACTATCCAATAACAAGGGGAAAAATAATAATTTTTGTAAGAAACAAGCTTACAAGGAATTTACAAAGAGACCAAAGAGAATGATGATATAAAGTTAAACCCAAGCAAATACTAACTAAACAAAGTAATACAGGAGTATAACCTATGGGGATTAAAGAAGAACTGAAGGGGTGCCCGGCTGGCTCAGTCAGTAGAGCATGCAGCTATTGATCTCAGGGTCGTGATTTGAGTCCCGTGATGGGCATAGAGTTTACTTTAAAAATATAGAGAGAGGGGGGCCTGGGTGGCTCAGTGGGTTGAGCCTCTGCCTTCAGCTCAGGTCATGGTCCCAGAGCTGTGGGATCAAGCCCCTTGTAGGGCTCTCTGCTCGGCAGGGAGCCTGATTCCCTTCCTCTCTCTCTGCCTGCCTCTCTGCCTACTTGTGATCTCTGTCTGTCAAATAAATAAATAAAATCTTAAAAAAAAAAAAACACACACACACACACAGAGGAGGCGCCCGGGTGGCTCAGTGGGTTAAGCCTCTGCCTTCCGTTCAGGTCATGATCTCAGGGTCCTGGGATTGAGCCCGCATCAGGCTCTCTGCTCAGTGGGGAGCCTGCTTCCCCCTCTCTCTCTGCCCATCTATGCCTACTTGTGATCTCTCTCTTTCTCTGTCAAATAAATAAATAAAATCTTTTTTTAAAAAGATATATTTTAGTATTTTTTATTTTACCTTTTCAGTAAATGGTACATTGAATATTGGACAAGTAATAGTAATGAAACTTTATGAGTCAAATAACAAAGCATCAAAACATATGCCCCACACTTCTGGAAAAAGTGAAGTGTGTAAGGACAACTCCCTTCACTTATAGCTAATGAAGGGAACCAAAACCATTTAAAAACAGTGGGGAATGGGGTGCCAGGTTGGCTGGCCCAGTTGGAAGAGCACGGAACTCTTTTTTTTTTTATTTAAGATTTTATTTATTTATTTGGCAGAGAAAGAGATATCACAAGTAGGGAGAGAGAGAGGGAGGGGAAGCAGGCTCCCTGCTGAGCAGAGAGCCCGATGCGGGATTCGATCCCAGGACCCCAGGATCATGACCTGAGCCGAATGCAGTGGTTTTACCCGCTGAGCCACCCAGGCAACCCGAGCATGGAATTCTTGATCTCAGGGTCAGACTCGAACTCATTCAAGCCCCACTTGGGTATTGGGTGTAGAGATGACTAAAGATGACTAAACTTAAAAAATAAAAAATAAGGGCACCTGGGTGGCTCAGTGGGTTAAAGCCTCTGCCTTCGGTTCAGGTCATGATCCCAGGGTCCTGGGATCGAGCCCCACATCGGGCTCTCTCCTCAGCGGGGAGCCCGCTTCCCCCGTCTCTCTGTCTGCCTCTCTGCCCACTTGTGATATCTCTTTCTGTCAAATAAATAAATAAAATCTTTTAAAAAATCAAAAATAAAACAGAGGGAGAGAGGAGTACTATGATTACAGACAACAGTTCCCAAGGTCTAATTTAAAACCAATACTTATAACCCCAGAGAGTGACCGCCAAAGGCCAAAGGCATGGGTCTGGGAGGAATTACTGCATTCACAAAGCGCAGCCTAACAGAACTCCTAATGTTTACAAAATTATGAGCTTCCAAATCCAGGGAGGGTGGAACCAAATGTCTTCCTATCTGTTCCTTCTTCTGCCTTGAAAGTGGCCTCTGGAGAGAGACCAAGAAAGAAGGGGATGTGAACTGTGATAGAAATGAAGTTTTCTAAGCTCCAGCAGAAGTGAGAAAATATCCCAGGGCCCATGAGGACAAGCCCCCCTTAGAATGAGGTGTGCCCTGAACTGGCCCGAGGCAAAGGGAGTAATTCCAACCTCTCAAGGGGGGAGGGCGGGACAAACAAACAAAAAAACCCAACTTATATCTGAGTTCTGCGATCCCTTTGTTCACCCGAGAGTTTTTCATTATTTGACGGTTTGCTTGTTGAGGTTTTTATTTTTGTATTATTCAATCCTGTAAACTAAAATTCAATAGTTTTCCTGAAGAAAAAGCATTTTCAGGGGCACCCAGTTGGCTCAATCAGTGGAGCACGCAACTCTTGATTTTGGGGTTGTGAGTTCCAGCCCCACATTGGGTGTAGAGATTACTTAAAAATAAAATCTTAAAAAAAAAAGCATTTTCCATATGACCATATGATTCTAATGTTATAAAAACATACTTCTGTCTATCTATTTAACCCATTTAACCTTTAGTGATAATTTTAGATGGGTGGTAAGATTTGGGAAAATTTATTGCTGTCTTTTTACTTTCCTGCCTGGCTTACGTTCTTTAAGAGAAGCAGGTGCCATTTCACAAACATAATTTGGCAGCCGTGTAAAAAGAGAGAGAAAAACAGAGCTAGAGAATTACAGCAACAATCACGTACAGGCTGAGGGCTTACTGTTTACCAGGCGCTGTTCTAAACCCTTTACAGATGTTAGTTTGAATCACAAAATTGTCAATATTTGGTTGTTCTTGACTGACGAAAAAAGCAATTTCATGGGGTTCAACTTACATTTACTCCTCTAACTTTTTTTTTTTTAAAGATCTTATTTATTTATTTGTCAGAGAGAGCACGCTCGAGGGCAGCCAGGCAGAGTGGCAGACAGAGGCAGAGGGAGAAGCAGGCTCCCTGCCGAGCAAGGAGCCCGATGTGGGACTCGATCCCAGGATGCTGGGATCATGACCTGAGCCGAAGGCAGCCGCTTAACAGACTGAGCCACCCAGGCGTCCCGACTCCTCTAACTTTTGAACACCCCTAAGATGAAGATGGAAAACCAAAGCTGCTAGACATGTAGAGAGAAATCAAGGCTCTTCTTCCTCGCAGAAGCCCCAGTCCCCCTACCCCCAGGGTCCGGTCTTCTGGTCTTGCCCTCCGTCCCTCCTCCACAGGTCAGGTGCTACCCAGACAGAGGGACCGCTCTCTGTCCCAAGATGCCTTATGAGGTGGAATCAGCCGTCAGCCTGAGTGCCAAAGGTAGCACGTGTGGCCTTGCTTTGACTGTCTGTCCCGGGAAAGAAGCCACTCAGGATTTCTAGGCAGCTCCTGTTCTTGGAAACTTCCGCTCCAGCCGGGGACGGGTGGTGTCCTCGCAATTCCCAATGGAGCCCCCATCCCTGTCCCCCTTCAGGGCACTGAAGCAGGACACATTCTACAGTTTCACGTTTATTTTCAGAAAGTGATGAAGACAAAAGAAAGAGATCCAGACACCACTTTCTGTACAATAAATAGCCTCCCTGTTCAAAAAGAAAAAAAAAAAGAAAAAGAAAGCGCGCGCACACACAGCCAACCCCCACCCCAAGACGTTGCTCCTTGAGGTGTGCACCACCCCCTCCCCTTCCCAGCCTCTTCCTCGGGACCCCACTGTCTGCGAGTGGGTGGGGCCCAGGCCAGCTGCCCCAAAGTCATCTGAGTCCCCTCGCCGACCCTGGCTGGCTGGCATCATATCCTCAGTGTCTTTATTTTCCACACACCTGACCCCTAACCCACCCCACAGAAGAGAGGAAGCTCCTTTGTGTCCAAGACCTTCTTGTTCTGTTTTCCGTTCTCCAGCTGGGAACCCACAGCCAGAAGCAGCACCAGGTAAATGACCGTAGTTAAAGGAGGGGACAGGGAACACGCCTCTCAGGTTTCGCTGTGGGCCCGAAGCAGCAAGTAAACCCCAGAAGCCTTCTTGGCGCCCCCTCTTCCTCAACCAACTACAGAGGGAGCTGGGGGGCCTCCCAGTCCTAGTCGCCTGTCTGCGGTACTTGGTGTCCTCCAACCTGATGATGTTTTTCCTGTCATGTCATCGTTCAATTGGGAAAGTAGCTATAAAACTGACCTTCGGTTTCCTTATCAAAAGGAGAAGGGGCCCCAGCAGGGGAGGAGCTGTCGCCACTGGAAGGATAGGGGGACACACGCCTCCTCTTAGAGTCTCCTTCACCCAGTCCTGAGTCACTGGACTCTGGCCGGATGGGGGAGATCTCAGTCCACACTGAAGGGGAGCCCTGGTCCTCTGGCCCCCGTCCCTCAGAAGCTCCAGGACCAGGTTCCATGGGCAGAGTCCGCATGGGGCGGAACCAGCTGCCTGGGCCCATCTTGGGAGGGTACTGGGGGGCCATCGGCCAGCCAGCTCCAGGCGCCAGGACGTCCTGGCCTCGGTAGTAGGACATGGTGGGTCCAGGGGCAGAGGGCAGGAAGGCAGGCTTCATGCTGACTGCTCGAAACTCGGCCTCATAGCTGTGGTCCCGGGGGGCCCCCAACCAGTAAGGCTGGGAAGCCACATCCTTGGCCTGCCCAGGAAGGTCGGGGTAGAAGCGGCTAGGAACGGGATACTGGTTCGGTAGGAGAGGAGAGTAGTGGTCTCCCCCGAGCAATTGACAGTTGGGTCCGGGCGGGGAGGGCACGCTCGTGTCAACAGACGCATACATGCTAAAAAAAAAAGAAAGAAGAAGAAGAAGGCAAGAAAACAGCGGTCACAAACAGAACCCATCACCTGTGAGCCTGCCTGCTGCCTGCTGCCTGCCCCTCCCTGGACCTTCTTTCCCTGGCCTCACTGCCCTCCAAGCATCCATCCCACCTCTTCCCACCTCTTCCCACCTGCTCCCACCCCCAGGGGCAGAGAGGAGACAGGCTCTGCGCATGTCTGGAGTCAGGCCTCAGGAGGGACCAAGAGGAGGCCCTTGGTGAGCTGAACCCAGCAGCACTTACGACTCAAAGTTCTCCCGGAATCCTTTGGCAAAAGGGTTGTTATCAATTTTCAGCTGAGTAATCTAGAGAGAGGGGAAATAGAGGCCCCTGAGTCCCGAGTCTGGGGTTAGGGAACTTATGAATTTCCCGCCGAGGAGGACGGTGAGCCCCACTCTTCCCCTCCTGCCCCTCGCAGCTCCGGCAGGCTGACGGCCCTCACCTCCGCATTCTGGTAGGCGGTCACGGCAATGAACTGGGTCTCTTGGAAGGTGAAGATGTGCGTGTTGGAGGTGCCGCAGGCTGCCTCCGGCTCCCCGTCGTTCACCTCGACGATGTGCAGCCGTGGCTGGTACTTATGAAGGGACTGGAGCACGATCATCTAAGAGAGAACCGGATGCTTGTGGGGGTCGACGGGTCCTCTACCCCCACCCTGGCCGGCCAGTGGCCCGGCTAGAAGGGACCCTGAGGCCATTATGTTCACTGCCCCACCCTCCTACCATGCGACTCTAGCTCCAGTCCCCAGCCTCTCTGGAGCATCAGCTCTGCCCTTTTGCCCTCTGCGCTCTTGCCCCATCTCCTATCCCCCAGATGCGCATTGTGACTGAAGTATTAGTACAAGCAGGGTTTTTCAGGGATAGGGCTCTGTTAACAGTATTGCTCAACTCAGAGAGACTCTGCATCCATTGCCCGGGGCCACTGGCACCAAATCTATACCCAGCATGGCGCACGGGTGATGTAAAGAACCCCCCAGGGCTGGTTTGGCGCATTTCATCCCGGATGCAAGCCCACATCTGCCCGTGAGATTCAGCCGCCTCCCACTTCATCTTCCGCCCTGCACAGGCGTGTGGAAAAGAACGAGCCAGAGAGGAAGGAAAATGACTTTAACAGAACCGAATCAGCCAGGAGGGGTGGAGGGTGGCAAGGATTCCCACCTGGGTCACATTGTTAGAGGCCCCTTTGTTGTTCGTGAGCTTTAGTTTCCCGAATGAAACTTCCTGGCGCATCCAGTGGGCCCCAGTATTGGGGGAGTCTGGGTGGACGTAGAGGCGGTTTCCTATGGACAGTGAACCTCGTTGGCACGCAGCCCCCTGGGGACCAGACCCCCTGGGGACCAGACCCCGTGGGGCTTCTTTGCCTGTTCTGAGGGGGATGTCAGAAAGGCTGCAGGGGGAGGACCAGATGGGGCAGGGCAAGGGGAGATGGGGGCAGAGGACTGAGCAGAAGACAGGCTAAGGCAGAGTGGAGAGGGGAAGACAAACACAACCGTTGTGAGAAGTGGGAGGGATAAGGGTGGGATGGGGAACGCAAGTGTAGGGGGCAAGGGCTTGGGGGTTCCTCCTGGATCCACCAGGGGGCGCCCAGCCTCAGAGGAAAAGCGTGCCCACCGCTCCGCAGGGCGCTCCTACCTGGCATGCTGCCCTCAGCCTTTCCACACTGCACCCACTTGCCGCTCTGATACCGCCAGTGGTGCTGGTCCACCAAGACCACGTCCACGAACATCCGGTAATGGCTGGTGGGCTCCAGTCCCGCCACAGTAAATGACAAGAATGGGAACATCCGCCTGGGGAGAACAGAGAGACCCGCCGACTTCCGTCAGCCCCCCAACCTCGCAGACGGCCACCCCCATGCGGAGGCTTTCATTTCGGTGGTGTGCTGGAATTGGCTGGCATCCCGCGAGAGAGCCAACTGGAAATGACCAGGACATGTGTCAGGCAATTGTCATGTACCGGCAATATTTTAAAATTAAATTATGTAAACTTACAATTAAGTATACTGCCTTATAAGCCAAGGTAATAACTACTCAAAAATCATTACTTCTCAGTTCGTTTACTACATTTCACTATTATCTCTGCTTTTGAAGCGACTTACATCTCTTGTTCCTGCAAGATGGAAATACTAGACACCGCACGAATGCCGAGCTCTTCCTGACTCTGCATTCAGTGACTCCATGTGCACAGCTCGAAATCAGGCACCACAGGAGTCTTCACACCACGGAAATCAGCAAACACTATGAATCAGGGCTTTTTCAGTGTTTTTCGTCCCGAGGATCGGTTTCTAGACATTAGCTACACGGCACTGTCTCTGATCTTTGTTTGCTTCCTAGTGGGGAGCAAAGCCACAAGCCAGCCCCATACAGGCACTTCCCAGTAGGCCCTCATGCCTCAGCCCCCCCAAGCCCTGGAGTGGTCTCAGGCCCTGACCCATCCTCTCTACTGCAGCCCTCACGGTGCTCACACATTCCCAGCCCCCCAGTGCCCAGACTTTCCTTGCCCCATCCTCCTGGGCCTGATGTCTATAGTACGGCCTGTCGCAAGCCTGAGCCTCAGAGAAGTACCTAAAATCCCAGCTGAAACTTTCCATCCACCTGAAAAAGAACTCTATTAAGCACAATTCTTACACTCAAAGTCTTGCTTCCAGGGAAAAGCAGAGGAAGTCAAGGCTGGGATGCTGCATTATCCTCCCTTGTGCCAGAGTAATAGATCAAGAAAAAGAAACACTTCCCTACCCAACCATCTCTGCCACTTCCACCATCACCACTCCCTCTTGTTCCATCACTACAACCACCAGTGCACCAACACCCCCATGACCACCATCACTACAACCACTACCTCCACCAACACCCCATCACCAC
>PISX010028871.1:0-20892 GCA_004024625.1 Mellivora capensis | reverse complement strand
GGTGGAGTGGCGTCCACCCACCCTGGTGCCTCTCAAAGGCCTTGGCTTTGAACCAGAAGCGCTGTGGCTGCTCAGAACTCCCTGAGCTGGCTGGGCAAGGCTGCAAGCACAGGAAGCCATGGCTATTTCCCAGGACTTGGCACAGTGCGGACTGTCTCCTCCTGGTGCAGCAGGACCAACAGTAGCTCTGTCCCTTGAGCGGAAGCATGAGAAACAAGCACACATGCGTGCAAACTGGGACCCATGTCTAGACACTGTTCCCAACCCACCTCCCAGACACTGTGGGGAGCAAGCCCCTTCTCTAGCTCCACACCAGGCTCTGCTCCTGGGCCCACCTTCCCTGCCTGGAAGCTCTGCCCCACCTGCCTCATCTGCTCCACCCCACCTGCTGCCCACACTCCTGGCAATGCCCAGATTGGCTGCCGCCTGGAGGGCTGGTTTGGCTCTTGGGCAGTGGGAAGCAACAGACCCAGCTAGCAAGGAAGGGGGACAGGACCTGTGAGTCACGTGGGTAGATGGACTGACCAAACAGGAGCTCCTATAGCTTCCCCTCCATCCCTCCTTCCAGCTGGGCTGCTGGTCCCATGGTCTCAGGCTTTAGACAGTAAACATGACAAATCTGGGGGTGTGCGTGGGAGTGGACTCTGAAAAAAGTCCAGAGTGCTGATAAAGCCATCAGTTGGGGAAAACAGCAATCTTTCACATCGCAGGATAGTTCAACAGTAGTTTCTCTTTATTTATTTATTTATTTATTTAACTTTTTAAAAGCTGAGATATAAGTGACCTAGAGCATTGTATTAGTTTTAGGTATACAACATAACAATTTGATATCTGTATTTATTGCAGATTGGTCACCCCAATAAGTTTGGTTAATACCCACCACCACATATAGGTATAAATTTGTCATTGCTGGGGCGCCTGGGTGGCTCAGTGGGTTAAAGCCTCTGCCTTCGGCTCAGGTCATGATCCTAGGGTCCTGGGATCAAGGCCCGCATCGGGCTCTCTACTCAGCAGGGAGTCTGCTTCCCTATCTCTCTCTGTCTGCCTCTCTGCCTACTTGTGATCTCTGTCTGTCAAATAAATAAATAAAATCTTTTTTAAAAAAATTTGTCATTGCTGTATAGTGATGAGCCTTTTGAGATCTACTCATGCCCAAAAAAATGGGTCACACTGAATGTTAGAATGGCCGTCTGTGGAAGGAAGGGAACGGGATGGGGAGAAGCGAAGCGAAAAGCATACAAAGCAAGAGAGGAGCCTGGCATAGACCCGTGATAAGCGATAATCAGCTACGATGTGCGGAATATGTTAACTTCATCTTCTGCCCCTGAGGTCCAACTTGAACAAAGAGAAAAGAAAGCAGGGGGCTGTTACCACCTCCGGGAAGCCTTCCACAATGCACTTAATGCTGCACATGTTTGTGGAGCCTTCCTCTCTGTCCCCAGGTCACTATATTTGTTCATGCACTCTGTCCTGTGGGCATACTCTGCCTCCTTCCTTAGATTACAGACCATCTGCGGGCACAGGCTTGGAATCCTGTGTCTTCGTAAAGCTCTACTTTCTACAGTATTGTTACCACACTGCTCATTGGATCCCCATGACTTGGTTATCTTTTTTTTTTTTAAAGATTTTATTTATTTATTATTTGAGAGAGAAAGAGTGAGAGAGAGCATGAGAGGGGAGAAGGTCAGAGGGAGAAGCAGATTCCTCATGAAGCTGGGAGCAGGACTCAATCCTGGTACTCCAGGATCATGACCTGAGCCGAAGGCAGTCGCTTAACCAACTGAAACACACAGGTGCCCATGACGTCATTATCTTATAACTCAAAGTTTTACCTTTTTTGTTTAAAAGATTATTTATTTATTTGACAGAGAGAGAGAGAGATCACAAGTAGACAGAGAGGCAGACAGAGAGAGAGGGGGAAGCAGACTCCCTGCTGGGCAGAGAGCCCGATGTGGGGCTCGATCCCAGGACCCTGGGATCATGACCTGAGCCAAAGGCCGAGGCTTAACCCACTGAGCCACCCAGGCGCCCCAAAGTTTTACCTTTTTAAAGTTGATGGCAATTTAAGTTTGGATGCAAAGCTCTACTCTCATCCACCCGCCCCCTCTCGTCCCCCTCCCCGCCCTGTCTATGTTTTGATATAGCAGTAGTTTCTTTTAAATACTGTGCTTCTCTAGTTCACTTGCTAGGTTTTTCTACAGCAGAAATAACAGTGGCCTAGGGCTCAGGATCTCGGGTCTGGTCTCAGTTTTGCAGTGACAAACACATGGCTTTAGATGGTCACGGAGTCCCTCAGTTTCCCCACCTGTAAAAGGAGGGGGTTTGACTATATGACCAGTTGGACCATTTTATTTTAGTATTTCATGCTCTCCTTTCCTTACAGCTTCTTGACTGAAAGGCTTTCAGGCAAAGAAACTTAAAGTCAAAGTGTAAAGAACCTATTGGTTATTCAAGTGTTGGGGAGGTCATTGAGAGAATATGACCGCCTGTTGACCCATGAGCTGGACCCCAGCACTCAGAGGATCCTCATCCTCTCCCCTTCCTTGGAATGTGGGTTCCACTTGCCTTTCCTGCTCTCAGAGGCTGTTCCCCAAGGACAGAGCCTTGAGATGGTGATGAGGTTGAGACCCTCTGGATAGTGTGCATGTCTGAATCCAGTTCGGGATCTATATCACATCTATGTGATAATGTGACAGATTTGAAAATCTATCATTTAATCTAATAAGTAATTAGTATCACAAGTGTAAAATGTTACAATAAGTTGTGATGCTGAAAGTTGCTAATTCAATGTACAAAAAAGTATTGTGTACTTGAAAACAATAGGAAAACAAATTGACAGTTGATATGGATCTTAAGAGGGATTTTTTTCAAAAATAACATTCTTTTTGAGGCAAATACCGCTTATTAAAATATAAATAATAATGAGGAAATGTAGATCAAAGGGCACACTCTTTCAGTTATAAGATGAGTAAGTTCTGGGATTTGATGTATGGCAATAACATATGGCAATAACATGCATTGCATACTTGGAATTTGCTAAGAGTAGAACTTCAGTGTTCTCACCACAAAATGAAGGTAACCAGGGAAGGAAATGAATGTGTTAATTAGCTTGATTGTGGTAATCATTTCACAATATACATACATCAAATTGTCACCTCATATACCTAAATTATATACAATTTTATTTGTCATTTATATCTCGATAAAGCTGGAAAAAATAAAACAAAGCAGTTAAGAGATTAGATATCCTAATTCTAATCTTCCCACGATTATTTGGGTACTATTATTTAAAACCACATTTAATTTTTAGGTATTTATTTCCATTTAGGTCGTGCATTTTTTAAGAAAAGAGTCCTATTAGAAATTCTTCACAGCCTATAAGGATGCATTAAAAATTGGATGTCAAAATTTCATGGGAAGGAAATAATTCCAAAATTATGTATAAGCACATCTATGGATCAGATATAATAAAGAATCCAGTCTGAAGAAAAGAAGTGCAATATAAATGTTAACTTTCATGATTAAATAATATTCAGTACCATGTACAAAGGGACATTTGAAAACCACTGGTAATGGTTTTGACAGCATGGTAGATTCATGAATTCAACTACGCTTCTGTTTTTCTTGCTTTCTGAGAAATTTCTGGCTCTGTCAGGAAGCAATATGGTGAAAATCTGATTGAAGAAATAGAATGGAAAATTGACAAAGCGGTACCCAATTATCCCTGACAATAGAGCCAACAGGGGGATTTAGTAACTAGAAACATATGACGTGTGTTCACACTGCCAAGTAATATGTCTGGTGCGTAATTATCACCCCCACATTGTGTAACAAAATTACCGTCTATAAGCAGAAGGACGGTGGCTCAGGTTCATAATCTCCTTGTTCAGCCAAAGACAAACTACCTGAAGTATAAAAAATTATGAAACTGACTTATCGTGTACTTATGGGAGGCTTTCAAACCAGATTTTTTTTTTTTTTTTAAGACTGCTGGAAGCAACATAATTACTGAGTATTTGCAAGTAACAACACCAAGTGGCAGGAGTTGCCAACAAGCCCTCTTGCTTATGGAACCAAACTCGCCCCACTTTCCTGGGGGCAGCTTTGTTCCCAGCGCCCAGCAGCCCCAGCCTGATGGGATGCAATGTCCTTGTGGCTTTGCCACTTTGTTTTTATTCTGTTTCTGATCCTCAAAGATGCCTTTTTTTTTTTTTTTAAAGATTTGTTTGTTTATTTGAGAGTGTGTGTGCACCTGCGCCCATGAGCAGAGGTTGGGTGGGGAGCAGGGGCAGAGGGAGAGGGAGAGAATCTCAAGCAGACTCTCTGCTGAGCACAGAGCCCGACCTCGTGACCCTGAGATCATGACCTGAGCCGAAACCAGGAGTTGGATGCTTCACCGACTGACTGAGCCACCCAGGTGCCCCAAAGATACATTTTTGTTTTTGTGTCTGGCTCTGTTTTTAAAGTTCCCTTGAAATATTTTATCTATTATTGTTACACGATTGGAGTGACAGAGGGATGTTAACATGAGATCTTACGATGCCACCTCAGGTAACTTGGTAATAACAGACATTACTGAATAGATGTCTCCCTTCAAATAGTGATTTGTATTGACATTAGAAAATCAGGGATCCTGGAAAGTGTCAGGCTACAGGTCAGAAAAAGACCACCTAAGTGTCTCATTTTTAGTGTTTGTGGGTATGGGGGTCTCTGCAGGTCCTACAGATCCTACGGGGAGGGTGGATTTCCCAGTAAGGAGCGCCCTGCGCCTCTGCCCGCTCTGTTTCCTTTTCACAAAGTAGCCAAGGGTCACTCAGTAACTAATATCCTTTTTCATGTAGCTTGATGAAGCTACGTTGTTAGAGAATAAAATGTTCAGTGATTCTTGTTAAGGATGGTAAGGCTGAGCTTGTTCAGGACCCTCGTGCTAGGCATAGGGACCCCTGCTGTGGGATTTTTACGGGGGGGGCGGGCAGGATGGTCAGGCTCGATTCTGGATACAGCACGGGCAGGGACACATCGGGGATGAGGGGCTTCTGATTAAACCCACCCAACGGGATTCTTGCTGGACACCGGCTGTGGGGGATGATGGAGGGTGAGCAGCCAGACCAGATATTGGGGGGGTGGTTCAGGTTAGCCTGACTCAGCAGGGTTCGTACTCAAGCTGTATTATACAAGGAAGTGCATAGGTGGACCTACAAGAAGGTTGCGGAGCATGACTAAGGTTTGGTCAAGAATCTTTGTCAGCTTCTGTGTCAACCAATCTATGACTCAGACCGCAACTTGCTATTGACAGCCTCTTTATTACGTACAGTAGGTAAATAATTCACAGCCCCCCCATCCTCCCCAGTCGGTTTTCACAGTACGGGAGCCTCAGTCTGTTCCAGTGTATTTGGAGAAGTAGGTAACACCCTCCAGTGGTGAGTTTATGTATTAAAAAAGTCGCCTCCCCGCAAACCTGCGAGGCTGGGAACGACTATTAACACATCTTGGGTTCTTTGCCTTCAGGCTCTGTTTTTCCGCATTCTTGGGAGCCCATTTCAATGAAAGCTTGCCTTTTAAGACGCGTTCCTGAGAGTTCCTGTTTTTCTAAACTGCAGGACTGAATCTTTGAGATTTTCAAAACTGAATTCAGATTTGGTAGAGAACTATTCCACAAAAGATGTCAACAGATCCAGTGTTCGTTGGGTGTAGACAGTGCAGCGGGAAAGCCAGGAGAAGGGTGGGTGAGGGGTGCAGAGGGCTATTCTGCTCGTTAATTCTGGTTGGACAATATTCTAAGGCAGGAATTCTGAGGACACTCTGGCCTCTCCCACCCCAGACACACAGCTGAATGTTATTCACACTTAGGATTAGCACATGCCCAGCCAGCACACCCCAGACTGGGAGCAATCGCTGTCCGTCTCTCTCTGATTCAAGAAAGCCTCGTGAATGAGGATGGGCACACAGAAAATAGCGAAGGAGGGCGCAGCAGATTCCGGGCCTGGCGACTGCGCTGTGTCACTCCACTGATGGCCACAGGTGTCACCTGACCCTCGAAAGATTCTTTGGCTCTTAGACTTATTGCTAAAGGAGGGCGGTTTCCTGTCCCATCCTTAAGGACACATGCCACTTGTATAAACTGGATCTTTTTGGAACTAATCAAGAATCAGTAGACTGAGAAAGATGAAAAAGATTTCTTCTCAGTAAAACAAGACAACCCATGGGAATAAGGCACATTCTTCAACATCCCTAAGAAAGAAATGCAATTTATTGGTTTTCTTAATAGTGCCCGCCTGTGATCGTGGTAAGTGAGTGCAGTAGCCAAAGTATATGTATGCATATGTGTGTGTGCAAGTGTTTATTATATAGGTCATTTTAACTAATAGTCAATAGTCTATTAGAGTATTTAAATAATAGTCATAGTTCATGTTCAGGCAAACATTAAGTAATGCTTTAAACATTGTAATTATTGTAAATTTGCATTATAAATATAATGCTACAAAATAAATCACCAGAAAAATCTCAAAAAAAAAAAAAAGAAAGAAAACAAAAGAAAAGAAACAGGTGCAAAAGCAATCAAGGTTGCCTGAGGAAAAAGAAGGAATGCCGAGAAATTTGACATGAATATTGGCAAAACCCATTTTTTTTTTAACTAGAAAAAAAGCAAAAGGCACCTGTGTTTGGAAGTCAGGGTGGGAAATGCTTCTTTCTTTTATGACAGGGATGGGAAATAAATTTAAGTTGCTTCTAATCTGACCAACTGGGGCAGCTGCTGGCAGCTGTGCTGATAACACTGGGATGGAGTTTGGGGCAGGGAGAGGGCCTGGAGAGGGAAGGCTGCACTCAGTGTGGACCAGCCGTGGCAAGCATTCCATCCTCTTGCCAACACTGCCCTTTTGCAGGCCGCCACTCCTCAAGTGCACAACGTGCTCTTCAGCTCAGGAAAGTGCTCCTTGGCTAAGGGTAAGTTTAGTTGATGAGCGTCCATAAGAAGGAGTGGGAGGTCATTTCCCAGTACTGGACTGAACTATGGATTTTTAAAGACATCAAAACAAGCTAAAATAGATACTGCGCAGGTAATACTGGAAAGAATGGCATTGAGTAACTTACATTTATATGGATTGAAGGTGAGAGGATACTGGTTGGTTTATGGATAGGGCTAAAACTTGGCAAACTGGTGATGGTATACTCCAGTAAGAGACACCTGGGAGCCTTCTTGTACCACGAGGCCCAGGACCCCGTCAGGTCCACTGGGGACTCTCTGTTGCCCATTTCAGCTGATGACTCAGTGCAAGTTGTCCAGGATAAGCCCAACTTCCACAGGCCTGCCCCCTCTGCCCCCCTCCCCGCCCCCCGACTTCTCAAAGGCAGCTGATGGGATACACACCGCACCTGTGTGAACCATGCAGCTCAGGGAGCCAGGGACCCGGAGCCGGGCAAGTGTCTGGGGAGGTGAGCTCATAGGAGCGAGCGGCTGGAGATTTGTGCTGTTGAATTCCAAGCCTTAACCTCCACAGATGTGCATCTGTATTTTTTAAAGATTTATTTATTTATATTTATTTGAGAGAAGAGGGAGAGATTGCACTCATGCACGTGCATGAGCTGAGGGACGGGGGAGGGCAGAAGGAGAGGGCAAAGCGGATTCCCTGCTGAGCATGGAGCCGGTTTCGGGGCTCGATCCAAGGACCCAGGATCATGACCTGAGCCGAAGGCAGAGGCTTAACAGACTGAGACACCCAAGTGCCGCCCCCCCGCCCCCCCAGTGTGATTATTCCCCTGGAAGGCAGAGAGGAAGAATCTGGACTGCCTCGCCAGGGCTGGATGGGAGGTCTGGCCAGGGTCGCCTTCAATAAGACACACCTGAGAGCCTTGATCATGGCAGAGGCCCATCAGGCATTCTGTTCTTGTGGGGGCTGATTGTCCCTCTTTGCAGCTGCTGCCTCAGAGCAGTTTTCAGGAGGTGGGATCCCGAGTTGTGGAAGACTACGCAGGGCGCCTGACCTGTGCTGCATGGGTTTGGAGGGCTGGGTCTGCCCAAGGCCAGCTTATTGGTGCATATGGTGCATAAGCAGGCTTCATAGCTCAGGCTAGCCAGGAACCTGGCATAGGGCAATGTCAGACGAGGTCAGTTCACAAAAAAACGGCTCTGGGGGCTGGGGGCGGTACCTGGTATTGGGCTAGTTCCAAGCCTTACCTACGCAAATGAGCCTATTCCCCTAAAGACAGAGCTATAGAAAACTCAACTACATTACCAGCGTGGGAAGTGTGGGATGGTCAAAATGAAGCCAGCAGGCTGGGTCCAAGGACCTGGGGCCGGCTGTGGGGGGTGGTCCCGGGAGACTCGGTAAGGAAAGCACTGTGAGTGTGATCTGTGTTTGCAGTCTGGGGTAAGTGTCCTCTCAGGCAGCCAGGAATCGGCTGGGACGAGGACAAGATCCAGGTGTCTATCATAAGTCACTTATTCTTCGAAGCCAGGGATCTTGGCGTCAAGATGTCTAGTGCCCATGGTTTAGAAACCACTGTGCTGGAAGACCCCAAAGATATTATTAACTCTTTGTTCCACACAAGGAAGACATGGCTGGAAGCATGTGCAGGGTGGGGTGCAGGTCCTAGTAAGAATAGAAGAGGGGGGAAAAGAAGCAAGGGGGAACAACAGCTTTTTTCCACTGGGCACTGGCGAGAGTTTAACGCTGATACCTCAAAGATTTTCGGTGGAGGGGAACTCTCTGGAAGCTATGCAGGTGTTGGGGACAAGCCTGAACCCCGAAGTCCTGCAATACTCCAGCAGCCACAGGCTGGCTGCAGAGCAGAGACCACTCATGCACAAGCAGCGAGGGTCAGTCAAAGGAGCCGTTTTGACCCAGGAACTTGGGAAAAGGTGGCTGTCGGGAGAGGGGGAATCACAGAAACCCGCGATTTGGAGTGCCTGGCATCTGCCTCATTTCAAGCCTAATCCCACACAAATGCACATATTTGCCCCGAAGGCTGAGCTGGGGGAAATGGCATACCTGAGGCCATTGCCAGCATGTGACCCAGGACACAGGATGGAGTAAGCCAACAGGACACCCCTGGGAGTCCGGACTTCTGGAGAACCCCCAGGAGGCTATGCAGGTGGTTCAGGACCCACCTCAGCTCCATGGACTTGGAGGACCACACCTCCTCTTGGAGACAGCACCCCACCCCCACCCCAGCAGCTAACAGCATGTGTTCTGCACATGGGGAAGCCAGCAGGTAAGGGTCATGAGGGACATGGAACTGATCAAGTGTCTGGAGAGGCTGGGGCAGGGGAGTAGGTTACCCCGGTACAGGGCATTAGCCTAATCCAAGCCCTAATGGACACAGATGTCCATATTCCCCCAGAAGGCAGAGCTGGAGCAAACCAGACTGCTTTGATACCCTCCAATAAGAGACCCCTGGGAGCCTTGATTGCTGGAGAACCTCGGACACCCTCAGGCAGCCAGTCTACATGGGGACTATCACCAGTTAAATTTGTCCCTGCAAAAATATTTTGCCAGCGTGGGCTTCTTTCACCTGAGGCCATTCAGGTTCTCCCATAGCTCCAGGGGCTGGAGCCCTCCTGCAAACAACGGGGGGGCTGACAAGGTGTGGATTTCACATGCGCAAACCGCTCAGGTCAGGGTAGCCATGATACCAGGAACAGGGCAGGTGTAGAGAGAGGCCTAGTCAACAGGAGCAGGCTCTTTGGGGTACAAGTATCTCAAGTGTTATACAAATGCCCCTAGTTACCCCGAAGACAGAGTTGGAGGAAACGCACTGCCTGACCAGCATCCAGCCTGGCAGACCGGCCAGAGTATCCTCCAATAAGAGACACTTGGGAGCCTCCATGGCTAGAGAAGCCAAAGGCTCCCCAGGCAGCCAGTCCTCATGTGGACTATCACCAGCTTAAAGTTATCCCCTCAGAAAGATTTTCGGGAGCAGGATCCCTCCACACAGGAGACTATGCGGGTGGTTCCGGGGGCCCCAGCCACACTTAGAAGACACAGTGCATACTGCGCATGTACAGCCGTGCGGGTCGGTCCGCGTAGTCCGGGACCTGCAAGGGTCTAGAGAAGGACGCGCAAGTGGCTAGAGAAGCCAGGTTCCGGGCATGGGCTGTTGGTGGCACAAGGCATCTGGCTAGTTCTGAGCACTAACCTGCACAAATGTGCATATTCTCCCTGAGGGGAGGGCTGGGGGAACCTGGAAAGGTCTAGCCAGGTGGGCCACACAGGATGGTGAGGATACCCTCCAAGAAGAGACATCGGAAACCCTCCATTGCTGGAGAAGCCTGGGACACCTTCAGGTAGCCAGTCCAACTAGGGATCAGCAATCCCCAGTTTCAAGCGGAGACTCAGAAATATTTTCCTGGCGTGGGGTCTCCATACCCTGAGGCCATTCTGGTGATGGTGGTCCTGCCCAAACTCATTGGTCCTGAAGAACTCCTTGCAGCCCAAGCCTTGTTACCATGATTTGGACTGTGCATGCCTGGGCTGGGGGCTGGCGGGGGACAGATTAGGTAGGGTACTAGGGTCCTAAGAAAAGCCATCAGCTGAGGCTGGTCAGAGGAGGGAGCTACCTGGCATCTTTCTAATTCTAAGCTTTAACCTACATAAATATATATATTCCCTCTGAAGGTAGAGCTGAAGAAATCTGGCCTGCCTTGCCAGGGCAGTGCTGGGTGGGATTGCTGGGGTACCATATCTTAAGCAATATTTGGAGCATTGATGGCTGGAAAAGCTTGGGATTTTATCAAGCAGTCAGTCCAAATGGGAACTGAAAATGGCCAATTTAAGAAATGGCCTTGGAAAGATTTTGGAGGGGTGGGCTCTCTCCACCCTGAAGGCTGTGGACCAAGAAGGCCACAAGCCTGTAAGGCCCACAAATGTTTATTTAGGGCCTTAGGGATTGTAATCTTGGGAGACACACAGTTGACCAACAGGTGAATTATTAGTGTGAGCCCAGGAGTGCAGGTTTATAAAGGCAGAAGCCACAAGGTTACATACTTTGTTTTGAAAGAATTATGATTGGTGCAGGTGCAGTTAAACTGACGAATACTGGGTTAGTTATTTAGTTAGCAGATGTTACATTATCTGTAATTCAGGGAAGTAGAAGGGCACATTCCAGAAAGTGGTCTAGTTGCAACTGACAAAAGTCAAAAGTTCATGGTGTTCCTGGCATTGAACAGGAGATGGGCCTCGGCTCTGCTTTCTATCTCCCAGACTCTATTTTGAATGAGTCTCTTAACAATGCTTACTTCATGCTGGAATTTTTTCTCACATTTCTCCTTTTGATCAAGATCCTTTGGGCAGAAAAGCATCTGTGAGCAAGTCCATGATGGTGGAGTTCCATTTCATTGCTGGAGTGGTTGGCAGCCTGCTCCTGGTCCATCATGTCTCTCAGGAGGGGGGACATTTCATAGCTGGTTGATATTTAGTATATCCAACAAGGTGCTAGGTGAGTCTTATGGCCACATTTGAGTAACAGGGAAGTATGAGGAAATAAGGTCTAGCCATCAATCAGGTTCTCATTTCTGTTAGTCAAATGGTAGATCTGATGAATGGTTTCAAGTCTTTGAGCAATTACCATTGACGTTTTGAGTAGTAGTACAGCAATAGGCAATGCGCAGTATAAGCAATTTGAAAATAGCATATAGGGCACAAATTAAAGTAATCCAGCTAAAAATATAAAAAAACTTAAACCTCCTGGGGTGAAGCTCAAATGCCTTTTTAAGGATGTGGCTAGTTTGAGCAACGGCGTGGTTTCTAATACTACTTGCTGTGAGGTTTTTACCCAAGTACAGCAAGAGGTATTACGTGTGGCACAGACTCCTTCTAGGGCTGCAAGTCAGTGATGTAAAGCTATCTTGCTGTGAAGGGCTACCCAAGCTAGGGAACCTAAAGGTCTTTTCTGGGCTCCCATGGCTCTGGGAGTGGTGCAAGCTACTCTGTTAACAGTTCTGGTAAGACTTCTCATCATAACTTCTGAGTCTGCTCTGCCTACCCCAAGCCACAAACTTAGGACTCAAAGATATTTGATCTCTGAAATATCTGGCAAGAAGATCACAGCCTTGGCTGTGGCCATAGCTGTTGTCTTCATATTCGAAAGGGTCCTCATCAGGGCAATCATTCACCATGAATGAGGCTCTTTTTCTTCTTGAGTGACATTCAGGAGGCCATTTTGAGAACAGTAAAGGGAGATGTGAAGTGCCCCCCAAAACATGTGCCACCAAGGCCTCTCTAGCTGCCAGGACATTCATAGGCCCCAAACTGGTGATCATGTCCACAAAAATATATGCTGTATGCACAGAGCAAGCCAGACATGTTGACAATATTTATAGATTCCATGACAGGCAATGAAGAGGAGGTGAGTTCAAGCTCCAGATCAGTCTTAGGAAGTTCCCCACAAGTTTCATTAAGTTGGCAGGCTTGGGGAGGGCTGGCCAAGGGAAGAGGGTTGGATAAGAAAGTTTCACGAATGGCAAATTCGTATCAGGAAAGATGGGTCCATGCGTTTGTATTTCAGATATAAGTAAGCCTGGAAACCCACCTTCCAGGAGCTTACTGGTCTTCTCAGAGGGAAAAAAAGTGGATAGAGTGTAGGGTAGTGCTTTTTTTGAGAGAAAGCATGGAATGGGAGTTTGGGGCTGAAAACCTGGGCTCAGGAGGTTAGGGCACAAAGATTTTTATCCAAAGTTATAGTAAAGTTTGAGAACACTTGAGAAGTTAGAGACTGGCAGAACTATTAGGTCATTAGTCTTTGCAAAACTTTTGTGTGTGTGTGTGTGTGTGCGCGCGCACACGCGTGCAAAAACTGGGTAATGATTGCAGATCCAACAGTTAGATCCCCAGATAAAGCTAGGGATTGAGACATTTGAACAATCACATTTTCCTTCCATGTGTGGGAGAAGATAAGAGGAGAGAGGAAAAGTATTAGGATCAAAAAAATCGTAGTGTTGATATATGTAAAGGCAGGGAGGGAACAAGAGTAGGTA
This sequence comes from Mellivora capensis, assembly GCA_004024625.1. Taxonomy (NCBI): domain Eukaryota; kingdom Metazoa; phylum Chordata; class Mammalia; order Carnivora; family Mustelidae; genus Mellivora; species Mellivora capensis. Next base: position 7,919 of record PISX010028871.1, on the reverse strand, counting down.
TACAGAAACCTTGGAGATTTGGTTACCACCAGTGAAGAAATCCTACTGAGTATAAAACAGCAAAAATCCATGAGAATTCCTACACAGAGGAACAATAGTCCAAAGTTCTCAGGGAATTTTGTAGTTTCCACTAAGGTTTTGGTAATTGTGTAAAAATTATTGTACTGGCTAGGACCTGACTCTTGGGAAAGCAGACTTGTCTGCTTCTTTTCTCTGGGATATAGTCAGTTTGAGTTCTCTGGTTGGTATAATAGACCAGTTGGATGTTGGAGCCCTCTTAAAATGAGAAATGAATCCATGAGTCAATGCCTTCTGATTTAGCAGTGCAAAGATTAGTTAGCAATACCTGGTATGGTCACTTCCAGCGATGCTGAAGGGAGTCTTTGGGGAGATGTCTTTTCTAATAAACCAGGTCTCTAGGTTGAACACCATAATGGTCAATGTTTTTGTCTCCCAGGAACATGCTGTGGAAAGGATGTTCTGCCAAAGTTTGATTATCCTCTATGGATTTGATTAAGCTCTTGAAAATTTGAAGTATATCCCTATTTATCAGCTATAGGCCAAAGGAAGCAGGGGGTAGGTGCTTTGGGCATCCTGTTACACGGAAAACAGATTTCTATTGAACTTGTGTCAGAATTTTAAGAATGTCATACTTTTTTGGGAACACTTATATTAACATATGCCCATGTAAATACAATATAAAGAAAGTTTAGTATTACTTTTGACAATGCTTGTCAGATTTATCATATCATGTAATTTATCATATCAAATAAGCCTAATTAGTTTAATAGATCCTTTGGAATGTTCCAGAGACTCTCTAGAAAAAAAAAATGCCCCAGTTTTTTCCAGGTTAAAAAACTTTATTTAGAATTTGATTTGGGGAAGTTTGTTAAAAATATCAAAAGGTTTAGACGTTTGGCTAAATAGGATTGCAGGAAATTATGATAGTACCTAATTATCTACTTAACCAAAGTGACAAAAAAGATTTCAAGTATAAATATAGAAGTTTACATAGATTGAATAGAGAAAACTCAGTTTTGCTAAGTAATAAAAGATATGATAAAGACAAAAACCCAGAGTCATTGTTTCCCAGGCAGATTACATTAATGGTAAAGAAACTTCGTTGGCAACTTCTTCTTCTTCTTCTTCTTTTTTAAGATTTATTTATTTGAGAAGAGACCGAGGAGAGGGAGAGGGAAAGAATCTCAAGCAGACTCCCCTGCTGAATGTGGAGCCCAATGCTGGGCTCGATCTCATGAGCCTCAGACCGTGACCTGAGTGGCTATCAAGAGTTGGACACTGAACTGACTGAGCCATCCAGGCACCCCTGTTTACAACTTCTTATTAAGAACAGGCCAATATCTAGGATAATTTTGTTGTCTTAACAGAGAGAAAACCAAATTCTAGTTTGATATCAGTACACAATTGAGCTCACTTTTAAAAACCTATAAACACATTTGATCTCAACAAGCTTTGTCCACGCAACATAAAATTCCTTTTCTTCAAAATTTCTACAACGTTCTGCATCCACTTTTGTTGGTCCCTTGTTCTTTCCCTTTCTGAAATAGCCAGCTTTGTATTATAGAACAAAAAGCACATGTGCAAAGGACAATTAATTTTTTGTGTGTGAATAATCTTCAATTTTAGGTTCAATTCCTTGGATTGCCTCAGAATTTAAGGGGTATCTTTTGATATTGGACAGAAGTTTTCTTTCAACAATCTGGATTTTAATGAGCAGTACAGAATAAATACGACTAACTTGGGTGGCATTTTTTTGACCAAATAGTCTTGGGAATAGAATGCAAGAGGGGTTCTGGTTTAGGGTCTTTCAGAGAAAGAACAGGGACAAATATTAGGGTGTCTAGATTGTCTTGAAGTTTGGTATTTGGGGGTCCCATATTTTAAAATATTTCCCACTTAGGGGAAAAGAAGCTGTGTGACTGAGGGGCTTCAAGAAAATCTTGACCCAAGAAATGCATAGGAGCTGAAGAGGTACAGATAAACAGACGGGGAGCCAAACTGTACACTCTGAAGGAGATAGGAGAGGCATTGGCTGATTTTTCTAATTTTGAGAACCTCTCAGAAAGGTATGAATTAGGTCCAAAAGTTAAGAGTTAACTGCCTGAAGAGAAACAAAATCTCAGTGTTTCTTCTTGAGGCCTCTGGATGCCAATTAAAGTAAGCTTCCTACTCATTGTATTTGGTTGTGTAACCCTTTCCAATGGTGCATATAAGTAAATTACTTTAGGGATATCAGAAGTGGTTCATTTTGGCCAATGAAGTTTTAAATCATCCCAGGTAATGTGAGTAATAGAAATAATAAGAGTGATGGGGCAAACATTTACAGCAAGAAGAGCCATATTCCTTAAGCATAAATCCTGCAGGAGTTCCAGAAGGCGGATGATTATCAGAAGTCCCCTTAGTAGAATTACTGAGCACTGACCAACAATCTGAAACTGGAATTTTCCACTCAAAATGAATACAGGTGGAATTCCCCCCTCAGAAATGAGTGAGAACAGAAGCCAGGAGCAGAGGACCCCCAAAGAAAGGCTTAAACTTCAACCAACGCAGATTTGGAACCAAGAGGAACCACCACCATGACCCAAAGCCACTGAGGGGATGACAGAGTGCGGTACACAAGTCAAGTACTTGTAAGTCCTTGAATCTGCTGTGGTTCCCGTGACAGAGGTCAGACACTTTGGATCCCACTTCTCTGATATCAAGTCGTGTCAGCCAAAAAGATGACAAGGCTGTAAAGCAAGGGAAAGTATTTGTTTGGGGTCTGTGCAATCCAGGAGCCACAGAACCCATGGAAATGGGAACGGGGAATGCAGGCTTATAAAGGCAAAACCACAGGGCTCTCTAACTTACTCTGAGAGAATTATAATTGCTGCTGAAAGGGTTAAACTATGTAATACAGGATTGGCTAGTTAGCTAACAAGCATCCTTTGGCTCTTTTTCAGCCCAGAGTAGAAGGATGTGTTTGGGGAAATGGTCCAGTTGTAACGGACAAAAGTCAAATGTTCATGGTGTTTCAAGAATTGAAACGGGAGGGTGCTTATGGTTTACCTCCTCAATATCCTCCTGACTCCATTCTGAACGACTTTCTTAGCAATGCTTACCTCAATCTGGAATCTTCTTTCACAAGGCTGTGCTGGCCTTTGGGGACCAGCCTAAGCTCCACAGGCTTGGCAGCCCCAGCAGTAAGAGGCCGGCTGACAGGATGTGCCCTGTGACTGCCTCTTTGGTGGTCGGCAGGTCACACTAGCCAAGAAACTGAAATTGTGTTGGGAGAATCCTGGTCATAGGAGTGGCTTATTGGTGAGACCTGACGTCTGCCTGATGTTTAGCCTTAACCTACACAAATGTGTGTATTCGCCCTAAAGGCAGAGCTAGAGGAATCTGGATTGTTCTTGCATTTGTGGGACAGAATGGGAGGGCCAGGGTGTTCTTCAATGATAGACACTCAAAAGCCTCACTTGTTGGAGAAGCCCAGGATCCTGTCAGGCATTCATTTTAGCTAGGGACTGATAGGCCAGTTTAAAACTGAGGCCTCAGAAAGTATTTAAGGGGAAGGACTCTTTCCACGCTGAGGCCACGTAGGTGACTGGGGTCAGGCCAGAGCTCCACAGGGCAGAAGTGACCCTTATGGACCAAGGCCTGTGGACAGAGGGTGAACTGTGCATGTGTAAGCCTCACAGAGCAGGGCAGCCAGGAACCTGGTGGGAAGCAGTGTCAGTCAAGGCCAGGTCACCTCAGGGGACTCTTGGGGGCACCTGACATCAACCTAATTCCAAGCACTAACCTCCACAAATGTGACTATTCCCCCGAAGGCAGAGATGGCTGAATCCAGACTGCCTTGCTAGGGCTGCTTTGAGTGGGCTCCAACAAGAGACGCCTGGAAGCCCAGCAGGCAGCCAGTCTACAAGGGACTGACTGTTGGCCATTTCAACAGTACGTCAGTGGTTTTTGGGGTGTTGGCTTCCTCCACACTGAGGCAAAGCAGTAGGTTGGGGTTGGGTCTCAGTTCCATAGGACCGAAGGGCCCTCGCTGCCCAAGGGCAGCTGCTGGAGTGTGGACTGTGCCTGTACAGAGTAGCTAGGGACCTGATACAGGACAAGTGTCTGGAGGGATTGGTTCATGAGAGTGGGCTCTTAGGAAAATGAAATGTTGGCCTAGTCTCAAGGCCTACTGATCCATTGTGGAATATTCCCCGCCCCCCTCCCTTGAGGCATTCCTAGAGACTTTTCAACTGCCCTGCCAGGGAAGGGTTGGGCAGCAGGACAAGGAATCCTCCATTAGAAGACACTGGGGTATAGGTTCCTGGAGAAGTTTGGAACCCCAACAACTATCAGTCTGTACGCGGACCGGTGCCCATCTGCTGCTGCCACATTGGAGCAATTTTCAGAAGGTGGGCTCCCTCCACGTCAGAGACTGTGCTGAGATTATGTTGGAGGGTGACTCGTGTTCCTCAGGCTTGGAGGGCTGGGACTTCCCAAGGCTGGCATATGGGTCTGTACTTGACACATGTGACCCGAGCAAGTCTGGGTAGCCAGGGACCTGCAGCAGGGCAATGTTGGGTAAGGCTGGGTCACAGGACGTGGGGCTCTTGGGAATACTTGGCATCTAATTCCAAGCATTCCTAATCTAATTCCAAGCATTCATCTCCACAAATGTAGATGTCCCCCCTGAAAGCAGAGCTGGAGGGATCCAGACTGCCTTGCCAGGACTGGTTTGGGTGGGTTGGCTGGTACAGCTCTCACTAACAGATTACTGGTAAACCCCGTACCTCATCAGGCAGCGAGTCCAAATGGGGACGGAGTGTGGGCAGTTTAAAGCTGCCACCTCACAGGGGTTTGGGGGAGGGGTTGGGCTCCCTCCGCATGGGAGACTATGCCTTGGATCGGGAATGCACCTGAGGTGCATGGCCCTGGAGTATCCAGGTAGCCCAAGGCTGGCTGACAGGGTAGGGACTACACATTTGTGGGCTGCTAAAGATCTGGAAAATCAGGGACCTGAACTGAGCCACATCTGGAGAACCCAGTTCTCACCAGTGATCCCTTGGGAGTCCATGGTATTTGCCTTATTCCAAGGCCTAACCTACACAAATGTGCATGTGGGGGCCAAAGGCAGTCTGCCCCAAAATATGCCCCCTTGGGATACTCATTATTTTAGAAAAAAAGCTACATAAGAAAGAGCCAGCACAAGGAGAACACACAGACACCCCCGCCCCCCCCTCATCTTATCTCCTGAAAACAGGAAATAAAATGTCCATGTGAAAAGTTGGGACACCTTTCTCTGAACCAGGATATGAAGAGACATCCTTATCACCCGAGGCAGGGAATTCAGCGCCGACAAGGCTGCATGAACAAACCTTGTTACTTTTAATACTTTACTACCTCAGACAAAATTCTTCTTAGAATTTCTTACTGATTGAAGGCATCAAACGTAAGTTTTCCTTTTACTATTATTCACCGGTTTATTGTTTCTTTGCCTAAAAAGCATAAAAGCTAGCTGGCTCAGTCATTTCCTTTGGGTCTCAGTTTTAATGGGCCTCTATGCACAACTTCTTTTCCTTCTGTTAATCTCAGGTCAGTTTAATCCTTAGATCAGCTAGAAGAATCTTTAAGGATGGAAGACTATTTTTTCTCCCCAACAGCTGGCATAATCAGCAAAATGGACCTCCCGGGCTGGACACTGCCATAGCTGAGGTCCTGGGATCTCGGACCACCTGGGCAGCAAGCAGCCGACATAAGGTTAAGGCAGAGGCCCAACCCACTGAGCCACCCAGCTGCCCCTGGGCCAGTGTCTATTTAGACAAACTCTGCAGTGGGCCCTCTGTAAAAACCAGATGAGGTTCTTCCTTTTGTCTTGTTTTATGTCCTGAAACCTTTACTTCGTGACCAGCGAGAATGTTCTCTCTGGTCTCTGCCATCTGGAGGGTGTCTTAACCTGGGTACAACTTGGTGGGTAGTTGAATAGTTACAAGCAGCACTCTTTTCGGCTGTGCCAGCCAGCTCACTGAATTAGACATCAGAGGTCCCTGCCAATAAGGACCCTTGTCACCTTAACATTTATTGTCGGTGCTGGAAAAGTCCTTTTGCAGTAGCGTCTGCCTAGTGTCATATATCAGCATGACTGATTGGAGGCATCTCACATTTTCGTGGGAGACCAGAGACATCGTTTTCACAACATTTTTACTACCTGTACAACAAAGGACTTTGTTTTCTTAGGCTATGTTTGGGAGTAAACTTGTGGATCATGGGGGCCACATCATCAAGGCCCTCTCCAGGGATGCCTCCTACACCCCAGGGCTAAGCCTGGAAAATTGCCTCCGGGTCATTCCATAAAGAGCCTTATCAGCTTGAGTGACTACTGACATCAGTATGATCCTACTCAGCATGGCCAGATGACAGCTTCTTTAAATTGGCTGTATTTCAAAGAGAAAACAAAAAACCCTCACTCTTCACAGAGCATTCTCTGTTGTCTTATTAGTGTAACAGCTGGCCTTGGGGACTCTCTCGACAAAAGGAAAGAACAGAAATTAGAGTTCAGATGGAAATTTTTGTCCACATCCAACATAAGTTCCCCTTATCAAAATCTGGCCCTGTCTGCCTATTTTATCTTCGCTTTCCCTATCCTGACTTAGAAAGGGCACTGTGACCCAATCTCTGGGCTCAAAGTATACGGGTTACTCATGTAAATGTTGAAAGCCAAGAAATGAATCTAGCAAAGTTTTCTCTCTCATAAATAAACAACAAAAAAAAAGGCAGGTCAGTCCCTTAATATTCAAGTTTTATTCAAGCTTCCCCCAGTTCTTTGGGGGAAATTAGAAACTATTGTTTTTGTCTTGAAGATCTCTGCGAAACCAGGAATGTAACTCTAGAAAAAGTCAAAACCTACCTATCTTTTACCAATCCCCAAACCTTACCTATTCCACTCAAAATGTTTGTAGGTATCAGAAAACATCAGGATATTAGAACAAATTTCCTTGTACTTAAAAGAGGTAAATAATAATTACCGCAAAACTAAAAAAAAACAACCCAAAAAACCTTTCATTTTTTTCTCTGTCTCTTAAAGTTATGAACTTTGTAACTTTGAAATGTAAACACAGCCCACAATCATCTGAGACTAAAGAACACAAAAAGGGAAGAGGGTTTTTTTTTTTTTTAATTTATTTATTTGTCAGAGAGAGGGAGAGAGAGAGAGCACAGGCAGACAGAGTGGCAGGCAGAGAGAGAGAGGGAGAAGCAGGCTCCGCGCCGAGCAAGGAGCCCGATGTGGGACTCGATCCCAGGATGCTGGGATCATGACCCGAGCCGAAGGCAGCCGCTTAATCAACTGAGCCACCCAGGCATCTCAGGAAGAGGGTTTTTAAAATACAAACAGCTAAAAGGGCTCTTGTGCCCAAACTCTAGGACAGCTTCCTTAAGATTACTTCCAGGGATAAAAAAAAATTCTTAAAAGTCTTCTCTAGAAATAGTAAAAGGCTTTATTTAAAAAAATTATTTATTTTTAAAAATGTTTGTTTATTTTTGAGAGAGAAAGAGAGAGCACGAACAAGGGGGAGGGGCAAAGGGAGAGGGAGAAGGAGATTCCCTGCTGAGGGAGCCAGATGTGGGGCTCCCTCCTAGGACCCTGAGATCAGGACCTGTTCCCAAGGCAGATGCTTAACTGCTTAAAGGACAGAGCCACCCAGGCGCCCCTAAAAGACTTTTGCCATCTGAACTAGTAAACTTAATTTATTCCAACTGTTATTATTATTTTTTTTAATTTTTATTTTTTATAAAAAAATTTTTATCCCCAGGGGTACATGTCTGTGAATCGCCAGGTTTATACACTTCACAGCACTAACCATAGCACATACCCTCCCCAATGTCCATTACCCCACCCACCTTTCCCGACCCCCTCCCCCCAG
>PISX010028870.1:0-20906 GCA_004024625.1 Mellivora capensis | reverse complement strand
TATTATGCCTCCATCAGAAAGGATGAATACCCGACTTTTGTAGCAACATGGACGGGACTGGAAGAGATTATGCTGAGTGAAATAAGTCAAGCAGAGAGAGTCAATTATCATATGGTTTCACTTATTTGCGGAGCATAACAAATAACACGGAGGACATGGGGAGATGGAGAGGAGAAGGGAGTTGAGGGAAATTGGGGGGCAGATGAACCATGAGAGACTATGGACTCTGAAAAACAACCTGAGGGTTTTGAAGGGGTGGGAGGTGGGAGGTTGGGAGAGCCAGGTGGTGTGTATTATGGAGGGCAGGCATTGCATGGAGCACTGGGTGTGGTGTAAAACCATGAATTCTGTTATGCTGAAAAGAAATAAAAAAATTAAATTAAATTAAAAAAAAACTGAGCAAATGGAAATCCACTGAGATGCCAAACTGGGACAATAAACATGCTCCATGGTGTGGTTCCAGGGCCAGTGTTTCTTAATTATAACTTCCAATCCAGAAATGGTACTGCCTTTGGTCTTTCTTATTTTTACCTCTGTGAATGCATCAATATCAGGGATTTTTTTTTTTAGAGCTATGTACTGTCCTTAATGTAAGCTACACACACCCACACACAAACTGCACCATAAATATTTACTCAGGTATAGGCAGTCAAATAATCAGATTTGTGCAAAAGGAAATGAAACAGTGAAAATGATAATCAGTGACATGTTAATTTGTTACATAGAAAAATAAAGCTCAGAGTGCATGAACTGAGAGATGTGTGATGAATGGCTCAATGTATTCGGTTAAGCTGCTTGTTTCAAACATTAGAGGAAATAGATTCCCAGCTGTGCATTTCACCATTTTATTTGCCCGGTTGATTCAAGTGGTCTACTGATCACAGTTTTCTTTGTTTTCATTCAGTTTCTTTGGTTTTTAGTTTTAGTCACTTTATGTTAATTGGAGACCACTAACTATAGAGAAGGCAAGATTAGTCAGTGAGCAGAAGCATATGAATGAGATGTTAGTGTCACAATGGGGATCTTAGAGGTTTCCCTAATTTCCATACTGTTTGGGTAAAGAACATGAGTCCTAGAGAATGGAAAGCTTTCTCCCAAGAGTAGTGGAAGAGGGCAGATCTTTTGTGTTCTAAACCTATTTTTTTCTTTCACATACTGCACAAACTCCCCTCCCTTTGCAGCCTTGATAGGTTTAGTTTCCACTGTGTTTTGGAGGACTTAGATCACAGTACTACTGTACTTCAGATCTCTGTTATTTTTCCTGTATCCTTTTGTGCATGCAACATATACATAGTTGAGTACTCAAATATGTTTCTATCAGAGTTCTAAATCTAGAAAATAGCCTTAAATACTTCATAGTAGACTCTCAATCAAAGGAAGATGACATAAAGTCCAAAATGGGGAAGAGAAAACAAAAGTAGTCAGTATCATTGTCCTGAACTTCTGTTTAATACGATTTCTCTGGCGTAGATAATTCAGAACATTTATCTATCTATGAACTATTAGAATAAATATAATAATAACAATAAATAATACCTCAGGTATGGAGAAAGTGTTATTCTGTTTTTTATTCCTTCAAAAACCTATGATGTTTTCACTACTCTCTTTGTTGAACAGAAGAGAAAATTTAAGATCATCCAGGTTAAATTGTTACTTTCAACTATTAACCATTAGCTTTTGAGAAAACTCTCCTGCTCCACAGTCTTTTCATTGCATTCTTTACTTCTGCATTTCTCAGTGTATAGATCAGGGGATTTAACATGGGGGTGATAATGGTGTAAAATACAGCCACCATCTTATCCTCTGAAAAGGTAGTATCAGGACGCATATACATGAACGTACAGGGGCCAAAAAAGATGATGACCACAGCAATGTGGGAGCCACAAGTGGAGAGTGCTTTGCGCCTGCCTTCTGCTGAATGCTTTCTCAGGGATATCAGGATGATGGTATAGGAAATTATCAAGATTACAAAGCTCCCCAGAGCAATGGTACCACTGTTGGCTGTCACCACAACACCGACAACATATGTATCCGTGCAGGCAAGTTTCAGCACAGGATGGACATCACAAAAGTAGTGATCAATCTCATTGGGTCCACAAAAGGGTAACTGGACTACCAGAGCCACTTGAATAATGGAGTGAAAGAACCCACCTATCCAGGTCCCCAGTAACATTTTATTACATCTGCCCCTGTCCATGATGGTCGTATAGTGTAGGGGTTTACAGATAGCCACGTAACGGTCATAGGCCATAACAGTAAGGATGAAGATCTCCGTGCAACCAAAGAAATGTACCCCAAACAGTTGCAGCATGCACCCCACATAGGAGATGGTTTTGCTCTTGGCTAATAGGTCAACAATCATTTTGGGAGCTGTGACCGAAGAGTAACAAATATCCACAAAAGACAAGTAGTTGAGGAAGAAATACATGGGAACCCTAAAAAGGTTTCCCATGCAAACAGTTAGCATGATGAGGATATTGCCCAGAAGAATGATCATGTAGAAGAAAGAAAACACCACAAAACAAACTTCTTCAACCTCTAGGTTCTGAGAAAGACCCCAGAAAATGAATTCAGTTACATTGTTTATTTTTTCCATGGAATTAGTCTACCACAGCAAGTTCCCAAGAGACAATGAAATTATCTGAAAGAAAAATATAACAAGGAACATGTATTTATGACTCAAAATAAAAGGAGAATCATGGTAAGTGGAAATGTAAAAATAGATATTTACTGCTTCTTGGCATGCATACTTAGAGAAATTAAGGGGTATATATTTTGATCATTTTACCTTCATGTTTAGTCATTCATTTATGTTAGATGAGGAAGCAAATTAGCATTAGAGCAAATTCTCTAAGTCACACATCTAATGAAGAATTTCCCACCTTTAAAATTTTTTTCAATTGTTTCTCAAAATTTGTAGTTCTTTTCTTTTAACTAATTGGTTAATCTATTTTTTGTTATGTTCAATTAGCTAATATATACTACATCATTAGTGTTAGATTGTTCAAGGATTCGTTAATTGCATATAACATCCAATGCTCATCACAACACATGCCCTCCTTAATATTCATCACTCAGTTTTCCCATCCCCCCACTCCCCTCCCCTTCTGTAACCTTCAGTTTGTTTCCTGGAGTCCAGATCTCTCATAATTTGTTTCCTTCTCTGATTTCTTCCATTCAGTTTTCTCTCCCTTCCCCTATGATTCTCTGTGCTATTCCTTATATTCCACATGTGAGTGATACCATATGATAATTTACTTTCTCTACTTAACTTATTTCACTTAACATAATAACCTTCAGTTCCATCCACGTTGAAGAAATTTTAGCGTTTCTAATTTATATAAGGCAGTTGACTTAATTTTGAAACAATTCAGTGTTGAGGAATATGATATTTTTTATATATCTGGAAAAGCTTATCTTATTTTTGTCACAGATGTGAAAACATGTCCCTATATTTTCCCTTCTGAATACTGCCATGAATGTTCAAGTAGTTGAGTGTGGGTGATCTCTGAAAGTTCTCTTAGAATACTCTGATCTTTGAGTAAATGAATTTGTGTTTCCCTATTTGATATCAAGGCCTTATAATCAAGAGGTGATGGGTATACTTAGAAAGAGGACAAAAATGGTACATGTCTCCTTTCAAGACAATGGTGCAGAAATTTTATAAATAAGTCATTTAGCTTCACGAGTCCTCTTTTATCCCATTTGTGAAATGGGAAAATTTCAGTTTCATTACCATCTATTATACGAGCAGCTATTTCTACTATGAAATTAAATCCATTATGTCAGCCTGGAATAGCCATGAAACCCTTATGAAGAGGCAGAGACAAAATAAGATAAAACAACAAAGGGAACTGCAGAGACACATGAAGATCTGTTGGATTTGAAAAGAGTGGAAGTGAAATCGTGGGTGTTTTCTCATCTTCAAACCCAGTTTTTGAGAATTCCTCAGGAATTACTTTTAAACATCTGCCTGTTAACTAAAAAATGAAAAATTCAAACAGGGTTGGGTGGGTAGGAAGGATTCTGTCCTTAATTTCACTAATTCATTCATCATCCTTTTAATCTCTGGGTTTCATACTGTTTATATTGGTCTCCTAGTCAGGATGCATTAGACATTTGAGGAGAACATCTCAGGAAATATTTTAAACGTATTTAGGAAGATAACAATATTGGATGCGTCCTCAGGGCTAAGAATTCATGTGCTCTAGTGAGTTCACCAGAAGGTACATGTGGAAAGGAGTTTGTGTAATAGTTTTGACTTAAACATACAAGTTCTTCCTCAAACTAAGCCACAGGTACAAATGATTCCTTTAGTGGTATGTTAGGTTGGCATTGCACAGTGTCTTAGGCCATGATCAGGAATTTTTGTCTGTCTGAGGACATATCTCCTCTGGGTCTGGCACATGTAACAAATATAGCTTCTACTATACTCTGTCTCAGCTGTCCCTATGCAGCAACATTGTGCCTGGCTCTTCCAGCTCTTGGGAAAACTGCATGGCTGTGTTTTCTCAGATCTGTGTATTATGGCTGATAGAGTAGTCATTACAAATGTGCTTTCTCTTATGCGGCATGAAATAATGATAATATCAATGGTAAAGATCATAGTAGTAATAATAATTCAATTTTAGATCAAGAATACCCCCTGCTTTTACATGTTCTTTCTCCTCTTTTTATCCCTCTGAATTAAAAAAGAACAAAAACTAACAAACAAACAAATGCATAAATAAATCAATAAATAAATGCCCAGCTATTTTCACTGAAAGGACCTTTCAGTTTTAAAGGTCTGAAAATTAGTAGTTTTTGATAACTGTTAATTATGTTGTCTGGCTCTCATCTAGAAGAAACTGAGCATTTAAACACAAGCCAGGGTATTGTGCTACCGTTATTCAATCTATGGGGCCCTAGGGGAATTCTTACTAGTCCTTGAATTAAGACCTATCTCAAAGAATTTCTTCCTCTACCTTTTGAGCATTTCAAAGATGACAATGTCAACTTCTTTTGAAATTATTGGTATTTTCTTATTCACAATAATGCTACCCATTTTATAATCATGTATAGAGGTACTTTATTATCTGACCATCATATTAATAATTTTATTCTCCACTTATTTCTGAGACTGGTGACGTGTAATTCTGTTTTCAATATTCAAAATATAGCAACTGTATTTAATTCCTTTTTTGCATAATCCATTTTACTTTAATTTTAGAAGAAAAAAATCTCACCAATATTGTCTACAGCTCCAATTTCAATTTTTTCTTCAATATCTTCTGAGGTAATTTGATTGCAGCTATCCACAATAGATTGATGCCATAGGGATTGCTTTGTGAATAATTGTTATCAGAGAATCTCTGACCTCCAAAACTCAAAAGCTGGCAGAAGTCAGGTCTTTGTCATTCCTGATTTTTGTCTCCTACCTACTGAAATCTGAACTTTCACAGCATGTTTGGCAATAAATGTTGTTTTCTCTACTTCTTATAAGGTCTGTTTAAAGAGAGTGATGCAAAATGTTAATGACCTTGGGGAAAGGCTTTTTCCCAAAGTCTCCCTCCATATTCAGAAACACAATAGACAACTAACAATGAGCTTTAATTTCAAGATGTCTTTTCAACTTGTTAAATTTTAAATTTTTTATTTCCTAATTAGGTAATTAATTAATTTACTTATTTAATTTATTTATTTTTATTCCTATTATATTTATTGAAGAAATTTTAAACCTAAGACACAGAGATGTTAAAGATGTTAAAACACAAAGATGTTAAAAACATCTTTCATTAGGGTTATTTTTTTTTTAAACTGATTATTTTTTTAAGTTCAATTAGCCAACTTATATTACACCATTAGTTTTTGATGTAGTGTTCAAGGATTCATTTGTTGCATGTAATACCCACTACACATCACAACACGTGCCCTTCTTAATAACCATCATCTGGTTACTCAAACACCTCAATTTCCTCTCTTCAATAACCCTGAGTTTGTTTCCCAGAGTCCAGAGTCTCTCATGGTTTCTCTCCCTCTCTGATTTCTTCCCATTCAGGTTTCCCTCCCATCCCCTAGGGTTCTCTGCTATTTCCTATATTGCACATACAAGTGATACCATATGATAACTGTCTTTCTCTGCTTAACTTATTTCACTTAGCATAATCCCCTCCAGTTCCATCCATGTTGATGCAAATGGTGTGTATTCATAATTTCTGATGGTTGAGTAATATCCCATTGTATATATGAATCAAATCTTCTTTATTCATCTGTTGAAGGACAACTTGGCTCATTTCACTGTTTGGCTATTGTGGATATTGTTGCTGTGAACATTGGGGTACATGTATCTCTTCTTTTCATTACATCTATATCTTTTTTGTGAATACCTAGTAGTGCAATTCCTGGGTCATAGGGTAGCTCTATTTTTAAGGTCTTGAGGGAATTCCATACTGTTTTCCAAAGTGGCTGTACCAGCTTTCATTCCCACCAACAGTGTAATAAGTTTCTCCTTTTTCCACATCCTCACTAACATTTGTTTACTGTCTTGTTAACTTTTGTCGTTTTAACTGGTAGAAGGTGGTATCTCACTGTGGTTTTTATTTGTATTTTCATGATGGCTAGTTATCTGAACATTTTTTTTGATGTGTTTGTTAGCCATTTGTAAGTCTTTGAGAAATGTCTATTCATGTCTTTTGCCCATTTCTTGACTGGATTATTTGGTTTTGGGTGTTGAATTTGATGAGCTCTTTATAGATCTTAGATACCAGCCCTTTATCTGTAATGTCATTTGCAAATACCTTCCCCCATTCCGTGGTTTGGCTCTTAATTTTGTTGGCTGTTTCCTTTGACGTGCAGAAGGTTTTAATCTTGATGAAGTCCCAAAAGTTCATTTTTGCTTTTATTTCCCTTGCCTTTGGAGACATGTCTTGAATAAGTTGCTGTGGTTGATGTCAAAGAGGTTGCTGCCTGTGTTCTCCTCAAGCATTTTGATGAATTCTCGTCTCATATTTAAGTCTTCATCCATTTTGAGTTTATCTTTGTGTGTGGTGTATGGAATGGTCCAGTTTTATTCTTCTGCATGCAGTTGTCCAATATTTCCCGCACCATTTATTGAATACACTGTCTTTTTCCCATTGGATCTCCTTTCCTGCTTAGTCAAAGATTAGTTGACCATAGAGCTGAGGGTCCATTTCTGGGGTCTCTATCCTGTTTCATTGATCTGTGTGTGTTTTTGTGCCAATACCATGCTGTCTTGATAATCACACATTTGTAATAAAGCTTAAAGTCAGCGATTGTGATGCCCCCAGCTTTGGTTTTCATTTTCAACTTTCCCCTGGTGATTTGGGGTCTTTTCTGTTTCCACACAAATTTTTGGATTATTTGTTCCAGTTCTGTGAAGAATGTTGATAGTATTTTGAAAGGGATTGCACTGGAAGTGTAGATAGTTCTAGGAAGCATTATCATTTTAACAATATTTATTATTCCAATTGATGAGCATGGTATGTTTTTCAATCTCTTTGTGTCTTCCTCAGTTTCTTTCATAAGTGTTCTGTAGTTTCTAGAGCACAGATCTTTTACCTCTTTGTTTAGGTTTATTCCTAGTTATCTTTTGGTTTTTGGTGCAATTGTAAATGGAACTTCTTCAGTCACATTGTTAGTGTATAGAAATGCAACTGAATTATGTGCATTGATTCTGTATCCTGACACATTGCTGAATTGCTGTATGAGTTCAAGTAATTTGAGTATGGAGTCGTTTGGGTTTTCAACATAAAGTATCATGTCATCTGCAAAGGGAGAGAGTTTGCCTTCTTCTTTGCCAGTTTGGATGCCTTTTATTTCTTTTTGTTATCTGATTGCCGTTGCTAGGACTTCTAGTACTATGTTGAACAATAGTGATGAGAGTGGGCCATCCTTGTCATGTTCCTAATCTTTAGGGAAAGGCTCTCAGCATTTCTCCATTGAGAATGATATTCTTTTTTTTAAACATTTTTTTAAAGATTTTATTTATTCATTTGACAGACAGAGATCACAGGTAGGCAGAGAGGCAGGCAGAGAGAGAGGAAGGGAAGCAGGCTCCCTGCTGAGCAGAGAGCCCAATGTGGGACTCAATCCCAGGACCCTGGGATCCTGACCTGAGCCGAAGGCAGAGGCTTTAACCCACTGAGCCACCCAGGTGCCCCGAGAATGATATTCTTTGTGGTCTTTTCATAGATGGATTTTATGAAGTTGAGGAATGTTCCCTCTATCCTTACATTCTGAAGAGTTTTAATCAGGAAAGGATACTGCATTTTGTCAAATGCATTTTCTGCATCAATTGAAAGGAACTTGTGGTTCTTCTCCCTTCTCTTATTAATTTTTTCTATCACGTTGTATGATTTGTGAGTGTTGAACCACTCTTGCATACCAGGAATAAATCCCAATTGTTCATTATGAATAATTCCTTTAGTGTACTATTGGATCCTATTGACTAGGATTTTGTTGAGTATTTTGGTATCCATGTTCATCTGGGATACTGGTTTGTAATTCTCCTTTTTGATGGGGTCTTTGTCTAGTTTTGAGGTCAGGATAAACCTGGTCTCATAGAAAAAAAAATTGGAAGTTTTCCTTCCATTTCTGTTTTTTTAAACAGCTTCAGTAGAATAGGTATGATTTCTTCTTTAAATGATTTGTAGAATTCTGGGAAGTCTTCTGGCCCCAGACTCGTGTTTTTGTTGTTGTTTGTTTGTTTGTTTGTTTTGGAGATTTTTTATTAGTCCTTCAATTTACTTGCTGGTTATTGGTCTGTTCATATTGTCCATTTATTCCTGTTTCAGTCTTCATGGTTTATAAGTTTCCAGGAATGCATCCATTTCTTCCAGATTGCCTAATCTGTTGGCATATAGCTGCTGATAATAAGTTCTAATAATTGTCTATATTTCCTTGATAGTTATGATCTTTCCCCTTTCAAGATTTTATTAAATTGGCTCATTTCTCCTTTCTTTTGGATAAATTTGGCCAGAGGTTTATCGATCTTATTAATTCTTTCAAAAAGTCATCTTCTAGTTTTGTTGATTTGTTCTACCATTCTTCTGGGTTCTATTTCATTAATTTCTGCTCTAATCTTTATTACTTATCTTCTCCTGCTTGATTTAGGCTTTATTTGCTGTTCTTCCTCTCGGTCCCTTTGGTGTAAGGTTAGATTGTGCATTTGAGATTTTTCTAATTTTTTTTTTTTGATGGAGGTTTGGATGGCTATGAATTTCCCTCTTAGGACCACCTTTGCAGTACCCCATAAGTTTTGAACTAATGTCTTTTCATTTTCTTTGGTTCAAAAAATTGTTTAAGTTCTTCTTTAATTTCCTGGTAGACCTAATCATTCTTTAATAGGAAGCTCTTTAACCTCCAAATGTTTGAGTTCCTTTCAAATTTCTCCTTCTGATAGTTCCAGTTTCAAAGCCTTGTGGTCTGAAGATATGTAGGGAATGATCCCATTCTTTTGGTATCAGTTGAGACCTGACTTGTAACCCACTATGTGGTCTATTCTAGAAAAAGTTTCATGTGCACTCAAGAAGAATTAGTGTTCTGTTGTTTTAGGATGCAGTGTTCTGGATATATCTATGAAGTTCTCCTGGTGCAGTATGTCCTTTAAGCTCTTGTTTCTTTGTTGATCTCCATAGAAAATCTTTCCTTTGCTGTGAGTGGAGTGTTGAGGTGTCCTACCTTTAATATATTGTTATTGATGTTTCTTTATTTTGGTTATTAATTGGTTTATATAATTGGCTGCTCCTATGTTGGGGGCATAGATATTTAAAATTGTTAAATCTTCTTGTTGGATATACATTGAGTATGATATAGTATCCCTCTACATTTCTTACTACAGTCTTTGGTTTAAAATATAATTTTTCTGATATGAGGATTGCTACCCCAGCTTTCTTTTGAGATCCATTTGTGTGGTAAATTGTTCTCCATCCTGTCACTTTCCATCTGAAGATATCTTTAGATTCAAAATGAGTCTCTTGTAGATAGCATATGGTTGGTTCCTGCCTTTTCATTCAATCTGAAGCCTTGTGTCTTTTGATAGGAGTATTCACCCCATTTACATTCAGAGTAACTAGTGAAAATATGAACTTAGTGCCACTGTATTACCTGAAAAGTTCCTGTTTCTTTAGATTGTCTCTGTTACTATCTAGTCTAAATTACTCTTGGGGTCTCTTCACTTAGAGAATGCCCCATAATATTTCTTTCAGGGCTGGCTTTGTGGTTAAATACTCTTTCAGGTTCTTCCTGTCCTGGGAGCTCTTTATCTCTTCATCCATTCTGGATGAGAGTCTTGCTGGATAAAGTATTCTTGGCTACATGTTCTTCTCATCCTGTATCATGAATATGTCTTGTCAGCCCTTTCTGACTTCCCAGGTTTCTGTGGATAGGTCTGATGTTATTCTGATGTTCCTCCCTTCACTCCTAAGTAACCACCTCTCCCTAGCCATCCTCAGGATATTTTCTTTGATTGTACTATTTGCAAGCTTCACTATTGTACATCAAGGTATTGATCTATTTTTATTTATTTTTTTATTTTTTTAACAAGTATTTTTTTAATATTTTATTTATTTATTAGAGAGATGAAGAGAGAGCACAACCAGGCAGAGCAGCAGGCAGAGGGAGAGGGAGAAGCAGGCTCTCCACTGATTGGTGAGCCCAATGTGGGGCTCGATCCCAGGACCCTGGGATCATGACTTGGGCTGAAGGCAGCTGCTTAACTGACTGAGCCACCCAGGTACCCCTGATCTATCTTTACTGATTTTCAGAGGTGTCTTCTCTGACCTTGGACTTGAATGCTTGGGTTTTTTCCTCTGATTAGGGATGTTCTCAGCTATAAATTGCTCAAATATACCTTCTGGTCCTCTCTTTCTCTCTCTTAACCCCCTCAAGGATCCCAATAATTTAAACATTGGGACGTTTATGGCATAATTAATCTCTCCAAGCCTTTTGCCATGGGCTACTAGCTGCCTATCTCTGTTTTCCTTTTCCCTTTCCATCAAGTTATCTTCTAGATAATTTATTCTGTCTTCTGCCTCTTTGACCCTAGCAGTTAGAGTAAGCAGTTTAGATTGCATCTCATTAATGGAATTTTTAAATTTGGCTTGAATAGATCTCATTTCTGACCTTAGAGTTTCTGTATTGTCACTTATGCTTTTTGAAGGCCTAGCTATTAACTTTTTGATTTTTGTACTGAATTCTATGTCTGACATCTTACTTATATCCATATTGATTAGCTCTGTGGCAGAGAACTCTGCTTCTGGTTCTTTTTCATATGAGCTCCACCTTCTTGTCATTCTGTCCAGAGAACAATGAGTAGACGAATGAATGGTCCAAAATATCAAGCACAACCCAAGCAAGATGTACCCTAGCAAAATCTGGAGTGTTTGGAAGTCTCCATAGAATAACACCTGTTGTTCCAGACTGTATTCTTGGGGAGAATCCTGCTGCACTGTTTCTCAGGTATCCCTGCTTGGGCAGACTTGTCCCACCCCCTGTCAGTGGGATAGGCTCAGTGCAAACTGGTCCTCTGTGTGGCTTTTTTTCCCCTAGAGGCTTTCTGAGCCTCTTCAGAGGAACAAAGCAAAAGTGGTCAAACCCAAAACCTTGGCCCAGAGCAGAAAGATCATAGTCTGCCTTCTTTAATAAACCCTCCTGGAAAAACAGTCTCCACTTCTATATGTACTCACAATTGCAGCCTCTCCTGTTGGGTGCCTACAGCAACTCTCTCAGAGGTAGTCCCAGGGGCCCAGGAATACCACTGCCCTTTGTGACCTTAAAACCACAAGTGGCCATGGGCCTGCACATTCACCCAAAGCTACTGGACCATGTCTGGGTACCACCCTAATGTTCTTTCCAAACTTCTACCACCTTCAAGATGCTGTCTGGTTGTGGGCACAGGTTCCAGTCTTTTTTCAGGCTGCTCAAGAAAAGAGCCATTACCAATGGCCTGGCTTTCTATTATCGATTGACCAAAACAGAATATCCTGGGATAGCTGTTCATAACATGTTTCCCTGCTCCACTGCTTGGGCACTCTACCTCTTCAGGTACTTGCATTTGCTCTGTGACTTATCAGATCCCAAGACCACAATGCCCTTCCTAGAATTCTACCTTTTAGAGATCAGCTCTACATTTCCAGATCCCTTTCTGAGAGGGATTTCATTTGCTAGCACAGATTTCTAAGGGTTCCTATGTTGCATTCCAGTGTTATATCACTTTCCCGGAGCCAGCTTATAGAGACTCCCTCCCTTCCTGTTTATCTTCCAATATCTCCCTAAAGATATAAAGCTCCCCAAAGGAAGCTCCAAGTCATAGCTGAATCTTTTCAATAGAATTCTTTGTATCTATATTTTGAGTATCCCATACCTGGATTTCAGTAAGAGAAGAGAGAAGCAGGAAGAGAATTCATATTTATTTATATGTACTAAACACTGGAAAAATCCTTTTCTGATTAAACTCAAAATGGATGAAAGACCTAAATGTGAGATAGGATACCATCAAAATCTTAGAGAACATTGGCAGTAACATCTTTGACTTTGGCCAGAGCAACCTGTTTCAAGACATGTCTGTAGAGGCAAGGGAAAAAAAAAAAGCAAAAATGAACTTTTGGGACTTCATCAATATTAAAAAAATTGCAGAGTAAAGGAAAGAGTCAACAAAATTAAGAAGCAACCTACAGAATGGAAGAAGATATTTGCAAATTACACATCAGATGAAGGACTAGTATCCAAGATCTATAAGGAATTTCTCAAATTCAATACCCAATAAACAAATAATCCAGTCAAGAAATGTATAGAAGACATGAACAGACACTTCTCCAAAGAAGACATACAAATGGCTAACAGACACATGAAAAAATGTTCAACATCACTAGCCATCAGGGAACTACAGATCAAAACCATAATGAGATACTGCATTACACTGGTTAGAATGGCAAAAATCAACAAGACAGGAAACAAGTGAGAAGGGAACCCTCTTACATTGTTGGTGGGAATGCAAGCTGGTACAGCCACTTTATAGAGGTTCCTCAAGACCTTAAAAATAGAGCTACCCTATGACCCAGCAATTGCATTACTAGGAATTTATCCTAAAGATACAGATATAGTGAAAAGAAGAGGTATATGCATCCCTATGTTCATAGAAGCAATGTCCACAATAGCCAAACTGTGGAAGAAGACAAGATGCCTTTCAAGAGATGAATGGATAAAGATGTGGTTCATATAAACAATGGAATATTACTGAGCCATCAGAAAGGATGAGGGTAAATGGGTGATGGGCATTAAGGAGGACATATATGTAGTGAACACTGGGTTCATTAGTTATGCACAACTAATTAATCATTGAACACCACGTCAAAAATTAATGATATACTACAAGTTGGCTAACTGAACATAATAAAAATTATTTAAAAAATACAAACTAACTATAGTGAAAGAAAATAGATTGGTGGCTTCAGGATGAGAAGATTATAAAAAGGCACAAGAAAAGCGGATGCATAATTTCACTAATTTAATGGGGTGATGGATTCACAGATGTATACATGTTTGAAAATTAACTAAATATATACACTTTAAACATATGCTCTTTCTTACATGTTAAATATCTATTAATAAATATAAACATGTACACTTCAAAAAAATCCTTGTCTTTACTCATGACATACATTTTCCATATAGTGGCACAATTAAATGCATAAGTGCCAAGTCATCTGAGTAGATTTACAACATGTAAATTTTCTCAAATATAAATGAATTTCAGAAATCAGTCTTTGGAAACACAATGCATAGGGTGCCTGAGTGGCTCAGTCCGTTTAAGTGTTTGACTCTTGATTTCCACTCAGATCATGACCTCAGGGTTGTGTAATCAAGCCACATGCCAGTCTCTGTGCTGGTCATGGAGCCTGCTGTGGAGTCTGTCTGTCTGTCTCTCCTTCTGTCTGTACCATTGCTCCACTCTCTAAATAAGTAAATAAATGAAGACAATTATTTTAAAAAAAGTGCAAATGAAAATGGGCTAAAGACCTGGTTTCAAAAGAAACTCTTCTTATTAAAAATAATATGGAGAGATAATTTCATCCATAGAAAAATACAGTCAAATTTAAATTCCATATATTTGAATTAAGGGACATAAGGAAGATAATTTTTATCTGTTTACTGTTAATTTAAGCATTTAGAAAAAATGTACATATTTAGCAATAAGTATTCATAAAGTGAATGAAAGAATTAAGAGACTTTCCTATTGATATGCTCCAACAGTGTTTGGTCCTATTCAATACACAGGTACTACTGAAAAGGAAAGCTTATTCATCCAAAGTAAAGTCATCATTTTCATTTAGCATTTCCTGGAACAATATACATTGTATGCATTGTATGCATGTCACAAAATCTGCACAATCTGTGTCCCATTTTGGGTCAAAAGGCCAGAAACTGCTACAAACCAGTAAGAGCTGATGTCTCAGTTCAGGTCCATATGAAGGAGCCTTCTGAAGAATCAGAGAGAGTTAATGTGTTGGTGTGCAAGCCATGGTTGCACATGACTTGTTGAGGTTGAGGTTGAGGAATGAATTAACATAGAATTAACATAGAATTAACTAGTAGAAGTCAATTGATTATCCACATAACACCTATACACATTTCTCTAAATCATATTTAATCTCCAATAAAGACAATACAAGGCCATAATTCCATCTAACATCATAAAACTATCCTGCAAACAACTGAAAATTCACTAAAATCTCCACAAGAAGGGAAGGTCATTTTCTTGTGTGATTTTTTACTTTCCTCTTGATAGTAAGTTAAATACTATGATGGAAAATAAAAAAATGCTACCCTTCTGTGATAGTCAATTTATCTTCAGTTTCATAAAATAACAAAAAAGAGAAGAAAACAGCTATTTGCCTTATATATATTCACACATACAGGCATATTCATAACATAAGGAGTAAATACAATAATTACAGTTTTCATTTTGTAACACTCAAATGGTTGCCGCTGATATTTTTTACTACTTTCTTCTATTATTAATTCTATATTCAGTGTACCTTCAGCAGCCATGAAACCCAGTTGTGGTTCTTCAGCTGGCAAGGAACAAAGACCTTAATTATGGAAGGGTCTGGGTCATTAGTAGGTCTGCCTGGATTGGGTTGTTGTAGTTTTCCATTGACCTGATTTTAATCGCAGAGCATGGTGATACTAAGGGTGGTCCTAAGTGATCTCCTCTATTCTAGATATACTCTTCCTTATCTCTATTGTGGAGTAATAATCCAATTTCCCCTCAGTTGCCAGGATCAATCACCCAACCAGCACAATAACTTATTTCTTTGTCTATTGATTCAAACTCATGAACTAGCCAGTGTGGTCAGGCAGCTGTCTTAACACTTTGTTCCATAGACTCTTGTTTGTGTCTCCTTCTGGAATAATTTTTCCCTTTGGAATGAGGACTTTGAAACAAGAAAATATAACTAAATGGGAATAGGAAGCAAAAATTAGTAGGTCATCAAGGACAATATGAATGGTGCCTCTCACATTTCCTACTTTGGTTACAGGTCCTGGCTGTGGGAGAAACAGCCACTTGCCATGAATGCTGATTCAGAGCTTAAATAGGCTTCCAGGAAACTGAAGACTCTTGCTCTAAACCTGGAAGGTATCGCTACCTAGCACGTACTATAACTAGTTCTGCAAAAGGTCTTTCCGCCATTATCAGGCCAATTGATTCAACAGGGTGGGAAATATAGTAATATCAGTGATTCCATGAGCATAGGCCCATTGTGCCAGTTCATTTGCTGTAAAGTTAGATTATTGATCAGAAGCAACGCTGTGTGAAATGCTATGATTGTGGACAAAAAATTCTCTACGTCTGTGCCTGGTTGTTTTATCAGAAGCATTGTCTGTTGGGAAGGAAAATCCATATCAAAAGGGTCTATGGCAGTAAGAACAAAATACTGTCCTTTCATGATGGAAGCAGTCCAATGTAATCAATCTGTAACCAGGCAGATCATGCCAAGGAATGCTACCATATTGAGGACTTCATGTTGTTTCTGGTACTGGAAAATTTGGCACTTAGTAGTGGACAAGGCCAGGTTAGCTTTAGTGGGTGAAAATCTATGCTGTAGAGCTCATGCATCCCTGTCACTATGACCATTTTGTTCATGAGCTCATTGGGTGATGATAGGAGTGGGTAGGGATAAGCCTGTGTTGTATGCACAAAATGAGTTATCTTATTCACTTAATTATTAAAATCTTCCTCTGCTGGTCATTCAATGGTGAGCATTCACAAGGGACATAAATGTTTTTGTGTATTTTTAAGGTATGGAAACATTCTTCTTCCTCAAATTTTCTTGTTACCAATTTTCCAATCTTATGGGGTTTTTGTTTGTTTGTTTTGTGTGTTTTTCCAAGTCCCTGATTATTCAGCCATTCTTTTGGCCAAAATTCACGAATTAATATATAATATACATCTGGCCATTTCTCCTTCCAAGAATGTGAACACCAGGTGCATTGGTTAAAGTTCTACCCATTGAAATAATTTCCCTTCACCACTGAACTTCATTGGATTTTCCAGAATGGGGCTTTAGTTCTGTGTCTATTCTTTCATGAGTTGCACCCACATATCAGTGTAGAATTTTCTGTATACTAGGCCCAAAACTTTTCTTCTTCTGTCAGTTGATCATGATGAAGCTCCACAAGACCTTTTGGGTGCATGCTGGGAGAATGAAGGCATCATAGGAAAAGTGGTGACCATGAGCAATTGGGCACTTCTTCATGTAATTTTCCTTCAGTTCTTGCTTGGGCTGATCACCTATAAAGTTGTCCCTCCTTATATGGGAGAAGAGATATGTTTCAAGACCCTCAGTGGATACCTGAAACTATGGATAGTATTACATATACTATTTTTGCTATACATTCATACCTCAGATAAAGCATACTTTATAAATTAGGCACAATAAAATATTAACAACAATAATAATAAATAGAAAAAAATCACCAATATGCTGTAACAAAAGTTTTCTGAATGTGGTATCTCTCTCTCTCTCTCTCTCTCAAAATACCTGTTTGCACTATAGTCACCCTTCTTCTTGTGATGATGTGAGGTGAAAAAATACCATTGTGATGAGATGAAGTGAGGTGAATGACACAGGCATTGTGACGTAGCATTAAGCTACTACTTATTTTCTGATGATATGTCAGAAGAACGATCATCTGTTTCTAAACTTCAGGTCACTGTGTCCATGGAAAGCAAAACCATATATAAAAGGATTTTATTCTATTCCATAATGTAGTGCTGCTTCATACATCAACTGTATGGCTCCATGTGTCTGAAAACACCAAGTTCATGATGAGAAATTCAGGAAATTCATGGAAACTTGGTGGCCCATTGCTAAGTACTTAGTGTCTACCAAAGCCCAGCAGCAGGCCAAGAGCCATATCTCAAAAGAAGAATAATTATCCATAGAGGATGGCAGGATTTTGCTCCAATATTCTGAGAGTCTGCACTGCAGTTCATATACAGAGGACTGCCAAAGCTTTCAACATCAACATAAAAGACTAATGTTGTACTATAAGTTAGCTAACTGAATTTAAATAAAAATTCCCACTTGGCAACCTTAAAAAATATTTATTTTGAAAGAATAAATAATATAGGATAAAAACAGAGAGGGAGACAAACCTTAAACCATAAGAAAAAACTGAGGGTTGGTGGAGGAGAAGTGGGTGGCAAGATGGGATAATTGGATGATGGGTATTAAGGAGGGCACTTGATATAATGAGCAGTAGGTGTTATAAGCAACCAATGAACCACTACATTCTACCCCCAAAATAATAATACACCATATGGTAAGGACACTAAGTGCTGCCAAACCATTCTTCCATCGACACATTAAGCACCATTGTACATGCTGAATCATAACACCTATATGGAATAGAAGCTTGCACCACAGCCTGGACATGTGATAGGGCCTCTTCTTTTTTCTGAGCTCCATGGAAACCAGAAGCTTTTTGAGTCACTTGATAAATAAGCCAGAGTAAAACACCCCAAGGAAAAATCTTTTACCGTCCCAGGCCAAAGAGTCTTACTGGGTATTGTGTATCTTTTGATGTTGGAGGGGTTAGACAGACCAAGATATCCTTCACCTTGAAAGGGGCATCATAGAATTCTATGCACCCTAGTATTTTTTTTACCTTCCTTTATTGTTTTATTTTTCTTCCGACATTCATCATGGAGTAGACATTGTTCTACTTACAGAAACTATTCTTCATTAGCAGGCAAAAACTTTAAGGAGCAAAATTTTACATAAAAACTAGAAATTCCTGTATGATACTTAAAAATAATTTATTTAAGCATCACATTTTTAAATGGCTTATCAACATAAGATAGGTGATATGAACAATACCAAATGATTCGGAGGTCTACAGGAAATTTGGAAACATGGTATAATATTCTTATTCCTAAAGTAGTTACAAAGCACAATATTACAGTGATGTGTTATCATCAACTATGATAAATAAAATTAAGCAGAATTGTTAATGGAAAGTCCCTAGAATTTATTTCTAGTCACAAATTAATATAAATATAATACATAATTTTACATAACTATATATCACTATGATATATATAATGTATGTATATAATAACATGTATATGCATGCTATATATAACATTATAATATGTATATATTATAATATATATTACATATAATGTGGTATGAAGCACAATCAGCAGTTCAACATATGGTAACTATTACAATCATTTTTCTATGTCATTATCTTGCATTGCATCATAGGATTAAAGAGCATGGCCTGAGAAATCAGGTAGATTCTGATTACTGACTCTTCAGTGTTCTTATTTTGAGACTTTCCCCTTTCTGCTTCTTCTCCTATAAGATGGGGATAATGCCACCCTCTTTGAATTGTTATAGAGATTGCTGCTTAATACCAATATATTTTTAATTATTAAATTAGGATGAAAGAATATGAATCCATAAAACATGAATGAAGCTAGTAAAACTAAGCCCCAGCTTGGTAGAATTGTCCAAATATTCAAAGAGTGATCCTGGTTTAGGGTTATTTTTCCTTTTCTTGCACCCAATTTCCTCTTTTCAATGCAAAGTCTATGATTCATATCGTTCAATTTTTTTCTTCAATTCATAGGTGTTCTTTCCTGAAACCATCCAAAATGTCCTTTTGACCTTTGGTTGAGTCAAATCAATGTAGATCTCCAGGCACATTATTTGGCATCTGAAATAGCTTTCTTACTACACAATTTCCTAATGGCATTTTTCATCTGATCATTTCTCAAGGTATAGATTAAAGGATTTAACATGGGTGTTATTGTAGTATAGAACACAGCAACTGCTTTATCGATAGATAAAGTCTCTGCAGGTCTCATGTACACAAATATGCAGGGCACAAAGAATAGGATGACCACTGTGATATGGGAGACGCAGGTAGAGAGGGCTTTGCGCCTTGCCTCCAAGCTGTGTTTCCTTAGGGAGCGCAGAATGACCACATAGGAAACCATCAAGAGGAGAAAGTTTAAGACACATATGAAACCACTGTTGGCAGCAACAAAGAACCCTAGAGTGTGCGTATCTGTGCAGGCAAGATTGAGCAAAGGGTTCAGATCACATATAAAATGGTCTATGATATTAGGGCCACAGAAGGGTAATGGGATGATAAAGAGGATTTGTATGGTGGCATGTAGGAAGCCTCCCACCCATACCACTCCCATCAGAAGGCTGCACACCTGCCGATTCATGATGGTCATGTAGTGCAATGGCTTGCAGATGGCCACATAGCGGTCATAGGCCATCACCGTAAGCAGGATAACATCAGCACCCCCAAAGAAATGCTCCCCAAATATTTGGATAATACATGCATTGAATGGGATGGTCTTCTTTTCACGGAGTGATTCTATGATCAGTGTAGGGGTATTGACAGAAGAATAGCAGGCATCAATTAAGGAGAGATAGGCCAGGAAAAAGTACATGGGGGACCCTGATAATGGGCTGGCAGTGATAGTGACTACAGTGAGCACATTTCCTACCACAGAGATGATGTAGATGACCAAAAACACAGCAGATATGATTTTCTGCATCTTTGGATTCTCCGTGAGCCCCAGTAGAACAAACTCTGTCACGTTGTTCCTATTCTCCATCATTTCATTTTATGATTAATTATGTTACCTGAAAAAGAAATCATTTTTGATTAATATAACCTTGACTATAATAAGCTTATTACCTAGTAAATAATAAATGCCTAAATTCCATTGAGTCATGAATTCTCATGCTGTTTTTTGACCTATAAAGTAAGTTCAAGTTCTTGAAGATCATCTGTGCACACTTCATCATCTGAGATAGTCAAGGCTATAAATACAAAGCCAGGAATTTTTCCTTTATCCTTAGAATTGAGAATATGAGTGGAAGGATGAACAGGAGTTGGAGGAAGGGTGCCGCTTCGATAAAACTCTGGTAGCAATCTTTGTGTGTCTTGGATAAATTCAGCTGAGCTCCAGTAAGGGGATGTAAGCCAGAGACAGAAAGCCCATTATCAGACTCTTTAAAGAGTTGACAAAAACTTTAATAGGATATTTCTTATTGGAATATAATAAAAGGGTACAGGAGCTACCATAAAAAATTCGTTGTAATCGTGTAAAACCCAGGAACTGGAGGGTATAGGCTTAGTGAAATGAGTCAATCAGAGGAAGACAATTATCATGCAGTTCACTCATATGTGGAATACAAAAAATAGTGCATCAGATCGTAAGTGAAGGCCAGGAAAACTAAATGGGAAGAAATCATAGAGGGAGGCAAAACCATGAGAGACTTTTTAAAAAATATTTTATTTATTTATTCAACACAGAGAGAGATCACAAGTAGGCAGAGAGGCAGGCAGAGAGAGTGGGGGGGAAGCAGACT
>PISX010028869.1:0-20913 GCA_004024625.1 Mellivora capensis | reverse complement strand
ACCACCTCGCCCTTCTCTGCCAAGGGTATGTTTGGGCCAAGGAAAAAGTTGCTTCTGGGTGACTGGGAGACTCTAGGAACAGAATGCTTTCAGTACAAAGTTATTGGAATCCTAAATTCCAAACCAGCTCCGACACCCAGATGAAATACATTTCAGATTTAGAAACTTCAGATAGCAGACTGAGGGTTTTGGAGGGGAGGGGGTAGGGGGTTGGGTGAACCTGTGGTGGGTATTATGGAGGGCAGGTATTGCATGGAGTAGTGGGCGTGATACATAAATAATGAAATTTGGAACACTGAGAAAAAGTTTAATTTAATTAAAAAAAAAGAAACTTCAGACAAAAATTTTGTGTCCATGATGACAAGTGAAGAAAATGTGTCGTCCCTAAACCTAACCTTAACCCCTAACTTTAATGCTGAAACCTAACCTGACCTTAAAGCCCAAACTGGAACCCTGAATCCCAAACCTGAAATCGAACCTGGAGTCTGGAATCTAAACCTGAGCCCTGGATCCAAGTCCTGAACCATGAACCCAAATCCTAAACCAGAATTCTGAGTCATGAACCCTGAACCCAAATCCCCCAAATTTGACCTTGAACTTAATCCCAGAAGCCCTGAGTCTTGAACCCTAAATCATAAGCCTAAAGTCCTATACTGTAACTGTCCCCTTGCCTTCATTGTAAATCCTCACTCTGACCCTAAACCCAAGGCCTGATCTAGAACTGTGACTGAAACCTGAACCTGAACCCAAATTCAAACCCTTCACCCCACTTTGTTTATGCATTCACCACTGATGGGTATTTGCAGTTTCTACCTTTTGATTCTTGTGAACATTGTTTAGGTTGGGGGCTAGAGTTAGGGTTTTGGATTGGGGTCAGGGCCAGGCTTGAGATCCAGTTGAGGTCAGAGTGTGGGTCTCCTTTGGGGCCAGAGTCATATTTGGAGCCACTGTTTGGGTCAGGGACAATTGTCATTCCAAATTGTTTCCAATTCATTGTTCCTTAGCTATTTTTGGAGAAGTTGGGGGATATTGGGCTCCCTGCAGCTTGAATTTCCAGAATGAAATGGCTTCAGCTGGACCCTGGGAGGGAAAAGGTTCTTCCATTGAAGGGTAAGCTCCCCTAGTCCTGCACTGCCTCCCCCACCTGCAGAGGGTGCAGAACCCCAGCTCCCACCCTGAGCCTGGCCTGCGCAGCCACAGCTGCAAAAGGAGCCTGGCCTTCTAGGACCCACTGTGGAGACTTCTGGAGGACATGGGGCTGGTCCCATGCTGAGAGGACAAGCTGGGGAGGATTTGGGTCTGCATCCACACTGACAGGACCCACTGTGAAGGATGTGGGACCACGTCCACACTGACAGCAGTTCAGCTGCCTCAGGACTGGCTGCTGGAGGAGAAGGTGAGGGGAAGCCACCTGAGCGGGGACTGGCGAGGGGGTGTGTGGTCTCATGTTGCCTAGACACTGGAGTTTCCATGGTTTTGTGTGTGGTGACATGGCCTCCCATGGTGCTGCACGCAGGGCTGTGGGGTCTCCCCTTTCTGGGCTCACATGAGCACCCTGGGTCCCACGTCTGTGTTTGTGTGCTCGTGGATTCAGTTCCTGGGCCTCCTCAGACAGTCTGCAGTCAGGGAGCAGATGCCCACCTTGTTGCTCATGCTCCCCCCACCTTAGCCCTGCAGGATCCTTCCCATGTCCACACCCACTTCAGGGTTGGTCCAGAGTCTGGAAGCTCTGGAACTGCAGTGCAGGCTCTGTAGAGCCTTTGGGGAGAGCAGGTATTTTCACAGTGTAGGTTCTCCCCTGAGCACAGGGTGTCTTCCCATCTGCGTGTGTCTCCCTTCCTGTCATCAGTATCTCACAGCTGTCAGAGGACAGGTCTGTCACCCCCTTGGTTCAGAGGATTCCTAGGTATCTTGTTCTTTTGGATGCAGTAGTAAATGAGATTGTTCTCCATAGTCTCTTTCTGATGGTCCCTTCGGAGCACATAGAAATGCAAGTGATTTGTGTATATTGATTTTGCTCCTTGCAAGTTTCTTGAATTTATTAGTTCTGTTCACCTTAAACTCAAACTGCCAGTTACCTGACCAGCAAAATGGGTTTATCCGGGAAGAGCAGAGAATGGCAATCTGGGATGAGCAAGCTACAGGCACATCACAGGCAAGTGTAAGAAACAAAGGAGAGGAACATCATTTCATGGAGAAGGAGGAAGAAGTTGGGAGGGTTGCTTGGAAGGAAAGTCCCCTGGAGAAAGGGAGGGGTTCAGGGTGATGGAGGCTTCTCACCAGCCGAGCTGCGGGGATGGTGGATCTCTTGTAGGAGATGAACCCTCTAGCTTCCCCTGTGGGGCCTGGAATGAATGAGTCTCCCCTGTGGGGGATTGTAATGCGGGGTCTGTAATGGGCACTGAGTGCCAGGTGCCCCCTTCCAGCCTCCCCTTCTGGCGTCCCCAGTCTACTTTACTGAGGCTTCCCTTCATGCTTTTTCACAGTTCTAATCAGGTTGTGGTGGAACATTGTGGAGAAATGGAATTCCAAATTCCACTGCTTTTATTGCATCCAAAACACAGGGGTCCCCTGTTTAATCCTCCCACAAGTCTCTTGCTAACATGTGGCCTCCTCCATAGTCAAGTAGCCTCTCCATCGTGGGTGAACTGGATCTGGGAGCACTTGGCCTCCATCCTGAAGTCTGATGTCCTTTCTGCTTCTGTAACGTGGTGCTCACGTGAATGTTTGGAAGAGTCATTTACTCTGCAGTGATTTCAAATCTGTAGTAACTTTTCACAGCAGCACAAATACACTTTGTCTCCACACTCAGACTCCCCAGCTATCATTTCTTTCCACATCTGCCACTTCACACGGGTTACTTCGGTGCATTTTACCCCAAACAGGGACACTGTCCCACAGAACCACCACATAACCCCAAGTGAGGAAATCATGATGGTTCCCACATTTGAACCCAGACCACAGGCCCACTTCAGCTGTCACCACTTGCCCAACAAGTCTGAAATGTTGCCGCTTCCAGTCGCGAACGGGAGAAGAATTGGGCACAAACAAGTCAGCTGCAAGAGATTGGGAGCAGGGGACAACAGTCGAAAAGACTGCTGCCCCGAGTAACTCCACAGTCTCACTTTTATTAGATAGAAACAATAGCCAACAGAGGAATCCAAGAAGGTCAAACATTAGCCACGTGTCTTATGGACAAACAAGGAGGAGGATAAAGTTTATAGTTAACCAAGCACATTCAAAGGACTCATCTAACTAACAACGGGCGCTTCTGGGAAGAGAAAGGAGTGACAATGGGAAAGGGAAGCAGGCGGTATTTTGTTCCACCCTGAGCAAGCCGGACATCCCCAGCTGCCAGGCTTCATGGTCGTATATCATCCTTCTCCCAAAGACCCGTTGCCAGCATGTGTTTTTTCTTAAGGCCGCATCTAAATGTGCTTGGTAACTAGTAAAATCCTCCAGGGGTTATAGTTTAACTAAATTGTTCTGAGGGGCAGTTGCAAAATGTCTTCTCCATTTGGATCCAGTTTTCTTCTTCTGGAACTTCTTCTACAACTTTCCCTTCTTTGGGTGACATTTATGGATTTCAGAAACACACACGGCTCCAATTGAGTGGTATTTCTATATGGCTAATGTCACCGAGAATGTTTTCAGTGTCCATTCACGTTGTGACATGCATCAGTCCTTCATTCACTTTTTTGTGGTGACTAAACATAAAAACATTGGCCCCCTTAAAACTTTTCAGGTACACAGTTCTCTGGCCTTAGTTGAGTTCTCTTGGTCGTGTGTCATTCTCTAGAACATTTTCATTCTCTTTGAGCGAGACTGTATGCATGAAACACCAACTCCCCATTGCCATTTCCCTTCAGCCCCTGAAGCCACATCCAACCTTGTGTCCCAGACACCTCCCAAGTGGGATCATACAGTATCTGTCCTTCCATGACTGGCTGATTTCACTTAGTGTAACGACTTCCAGGTTCAACAGGTGTTCAGAACTCACTTTGTTTTTAAGGCCGAATCGTGTTCTATTGTGTATAAACCACATTTTGTTTATCCATTCATCTGTCAGTGGACACCTGGGTTGCTTCCACCTTTTGGCTGTTGTGACAAATGGTGCTCTGAATAAGGGTACTTCTACTTTCAGTTTTAGGGGGCATATAGGCTGCACTGGAATTCTGTGTTTACTATTTTAAGGAACCGCCATATTTTTTTTCCCACAAGTGAACCACTTTACTTCATTCCTTCATAGGCAGAACAAGATTTTTTTTGGCAAGGGTTAGTTTATTTGCCTTTTAATATAAGATGTTCATGCTTAAATAAGACATTTTCTTAGAGTATTTTACAGTGAGTAAAGGTTAGCATGTAGCCCAAACAGTTATAGAGAAGAACCAAATGTTCTAAAGCAACACTTAAGAAAATATTTCTTGACATTAATGTTTTCTGGTCAAAAATATTTAAAAATCGAGTTGCTCTGTCACTCTTCTCACAGATGGATTCGCTGGCCCTGTCTTTCTGGTGTTGGCTGAAAAGTATCTTCTCAGTGGGCTTCCTTAATGGGCCTCTCTGAATAGGATGCTCTCTTAGCCCTTAGCCTGCATTCCTTCCTATCGTTGATCCATTCATTATACCCCACACTCTTTCCAAGCTCCCAGGTGGGACTAGAGCTATACATTTGCACTAAGTAGATACTCCATAAATATTTATTAATTGAACAAGTATGGGTTTATTTTTAATAAAAAATATCCACATTTTATCAGTGAATTTTTTTACCATTTCAGAATATATTTGGAGAAATCTACTGCTCCATGAATATACATCTGTCAAGGCTTTGGTTTTCTTATGTCCTGTGTCATATTTCCCTGAGCTAGCCAGAGTGCTCATGACCCATGTATGAAGCTCAGCTTCAAACCTTAGGGGTGAGTTCTGTGAAGGTGCTGGGGGACACTGGGGGGTCTTGTCCTCCTGGACACCACCGTGTCATCTGGGTCCAGATGTGATGTGAGCACCCCCTCTTTCCCTAGCTTTTCCCATCCACCTCTGCCCTCTGTCAAAATGTGGGTTTCCCACTAACTGTATCTTTGCAGACAAACTCTGAGATGGGCTATGGCTTGGGACTCATTGACATCACAGAGTCTCGTTATAAACAGTGTTAAGGTCTTCTGTGGCACTGACATGAACTTTGTTCCCAGAATATGCCCCATGAAGAGTCCCATGAGAGTCTGGGAGTCCAGGAAAGATAAATGGGTGATTGTGGCTCTAGGTAAAACTACTCTGGGGGATCATGCTCGGATCATCTCACGTCTCAGTCTGACTCTTTCACTGATTTCCAATATAGCCTAGGAGATTCACTTCCTCAGAGCTTCAGGTTCATCATTTCTAAAATTGGGAAATGTTTTTAGATTAATTTATTCATTTAAGACTATGGGATGTACTCCTAGGAAGTTCTGAGCAGTCCCCAAGATGGATTCTACCTCAGGAGTTCTGACTCCCATCCTCCCTGATCCTATTGAGTTCTCTCATTGGACAAAATGGCTGCTCCATAGAAATTTCTCAGGGCAACACTGGACTAGCAAGTGTCTTCAGGGTGTGCCCCCATGCCATCCGATGTGGCTGAGGGGCCATGAGCACTTCTCAACCCAAACCAAGGTTTTGGCTCTGTGGTGTTACTTGCACAAAAATAGCAGTGCCTGGATCAGGCCTTCACTGCAAGAGCTGAGCTGGCTTAGTGAGGACCTGGCCCAGGATGTTAGCCCCATGACACTATGAGGGGACTGTGAGTCCACAGTGAAGTCATACAATGCAACAAGTGATTCTACATCAGGGTAGATAATGCAAGGTATAGTTTCACAGCAGAAATGACAAAAAACATTTAAATAACACAAAAGTATGTAGTTAAACGTACTCTATACTATGGCAGTGAGAGCAAAAGTGCACAATGGGGTCAGAAAGGGGAATGGGAGTTCCAAGAAGCAGGCTGGAGTAGTCAGGGGGTAGGGGGTGTCTCATGGAGGAAGGGACCAGGAGACTTGTCATGAGTTACCCCAGTGCAGCATCAGGATGTGTGTTCTGCCTGACCCACGACCCCCGGGGGCATTGGGGGCATTCTAGCTCCAGAGGATCTACAGACTGCAAATTGGCCTGAGCAGAGCCTTGGTGGTAAGTCTTCTTGGTTCCTGGGGTATGGCTCTTTGTCTGCTTCTGGGGTTGATTCTCCTTTTGTTTTCCTCTGGGCAGCACTATTTTGTGTGGATTCAGTGCTGGTAGTTGACACAAATTCTTCCTGAAAAGAAGTAGAATAGAAGTCATCCTTGTTTCCTAAGTAAACCTGAGTATATTAAATAGCCATCGCCTTTTCCGAGCCCCTGGGCCTTCATCTGCTGGACAACTCCGAGATTTTTGGAAACATCTTCTATTTTTAACAGGCTGAAAGAATTAGTTCGGTTTTTTTTAAAAATCAACCAAGTCACACTTTTCATAATCTATAAAATGATCTGTAAACACTGAATGAACAAAGTTTGACAGGATGAAGGAAGAATTAGCTTTGCAGTGGGGTTTGCACCAATGTTTACTCTCTGTTGCCCCCGTGTGGTCACTCTCCAGATAGCACGTGGCCGAATGTGGTCCAACATAGCAGATTCAAGAGAGAATAAGACAGAAGAAGGTTGGTCCCTGAATTCCTTAACTCCTAAAAACCATCCTCTAATTTATGAGCGATATTCTACATCAGGTATATCTTAACTAGATATTATGGTTAGGGTCAAGGTCAAGTTGCATACATTAACTATGGGCAGCTTTTTGTATGTCAATCTTACCTGCTCAAAGTGATTTAAAAAATAAAAATAAAATGGGAGATGATATAGTCACCATAGCACAGAGCACATTACCTGTTACCAAGTTACCAAGGAGATAGGTAACTAAATGTAATTATTGTTTCATCTTAGCTGAGAACCAGGAGCTTGTCCTACGGGTACCTGGCAGGTAGCATCTGTGGCCAGCTGCCCATCTCCCCCGACACCCACACCCAGCTCAGCAAATCCTCTGCTATGCTCAAGGGCAGCAAAATGATGATCCAGTGCAGGTGTGATTCCCTTCTGCCAGGCATGTTTGCTTCGACAGGTAGAGAAGTGGGCCAGCTGACATACACATGACATGTTCTTTTGGTTCCTTGCTATATGCCTCCCCTTTTGGTCACCCTGGTCCTGAACCTTTGGCTCCTGTGAGAACGTGGGTTTGCAGAACCTTTCTGTTGACATTTCAAAGTGTAGATCTGTGTTGTTACCCTTTCCGCCATGGATGGACATTTGCATATTTTCTGGTTTTTGCCTATTGGGAATGCTGCTGCTATGAATATTCCTGTACATTTTTGTTTGTTTATTTGAACCAGTGTTTTTAATTGGGGGGGGTGGTATATATCTAGGAGAACAATTGTTGAAACATGGTAGTACTACCTTGATCTATTCGAATAAATGCCAAGCTATTTTATATGTAGACTGCACCATTTTCCACAACTGAGGCTTAATGGTTTCAGTTTCTCAACATCTTTTTGTTATTTTTAGTTTTCTTGATTATAGTGATTCTACTTGTGTAAAAGGACATCTAATTGGTTTAAACCTTCATTTCTATAAAGACTAATGACATTTCACGTCTATTCATGTGCCATTCACCATTTGTATGATTTCTCTGGAGGAGGGTCTATCCAAGTTCTTTGTCCATTTTTTTTCCCTTTGTCCATTTTTAAAATGGGGTTGTCTTTTTGTTGAGGAATTGTAAAAGCTTTTTATATATCCTGGGCAACAGACTCTTATTAGATAAATAAGGTACAATATTTCCTTCCACTCTGGGGGCTGTCTTTTTACTTTCTGGAAAGTATCTTGTGATGTACAAAGATTTTTAAATTTTTTTGTACATTTCTTTTTTAAGAGTGAGTGAGAGAGTGTGTGCAGTGGACAAGGGCAGAGGGAGAAGGAAAGAGAATCTTAAGCAGACCCCACAGTCAGTGTGGAGCCTGATGTGGTGCTCGATCTCATGACACTGAGATCATGATCCAAGCCAAAATTAAGCATCGGATGGTTAACGAACTAAGCCACCCACGCGCCCAGGACAGATTTTTAATTTTGAGGATATTATTTTATCTAGTTTTTTCTTTCCCTTCTTATACTTTGCTGTCATATCTAAAAGCATTGCAAAATCCAAGGTAATGAAGATTTATCCCCATTTGTTTCTTCTAGAGTTTATCATTTTACCTCTTACATGTAAGCCTTTAACTTATTTTGAGGTAATGTTTATATGTGGTGTGAGGTAAGGGTCCAGTTCCATTCCTCTGTACATGGATAGCCAATTGTCTAGCACCCTTTGTTGAAAAGACCATTCTGTCCCCACAGTGTAATATTGTCTACCCTTGTCAAAATTCAGAGGACCATAGATGAAAGGGTTTATTTCTGGGCTCTCAGTTAAATGCCACTGATCTCTATGCACACTTAAAAAAATTTTTTTACCTTCATTTATTTAAAAAATTGCTACAAATTTAAATTCAATTAATTAACATAGAATGTATTATTTGTTTCGGGGTATATGCATACATTTACAACAGTATCACAATGTTTATTTACGTTGCTTTGTATTAAGATTTGAACTTTGGAAGTATGACCTTTCACCTTTCATTTTCTTTTTCAAGATTGTTTTGGCTATCTTGTGGTCCCTTAAAATTCCATATGACTGATACGATTAGTTTGTGCAACTCTTCCCAAAGGCCTTTGTGAAATTTCTTGGGAATACATTGAATTTCCACATTGCACTGGGTACTGTTGCCATCTTATCAATAGTATGTCTTTTCATCACCATGGGTGTCCTCAGATTTAGTTGGGTTTCCCTCACTTTCTTTCAGCAATGTTTTGTGACTTTGGGTGTACAAGACATACACCTTGATTACATCTATTCCCAACTATTTTGTCAATGTTGGTGTTCCCTAAAATGGAATTGTTTTCTTAAATTCCTTTTTGGATGATTCACTGCCAGTGTATACAAATAAGAGACATTTTTGTGTCTTGATATTTTGTCCTGTAACTTTGCGGAATTAGGGAACTGGCTGTGATCATTTCTGTTGATTCTTTAGGAAGCTCTCTGTATAAGATGATGCCATCTCTGGTCTCTGAATAGACCTAGTTCTACTGTTCCCTTTCACATGTGGATTCCTTATTTCTTGCCTTACCATTCTGCATAGAACTTTCAGTACAATACTGATCAAGGAGTGAAAGCCAGAATGATGGACTTGTTTGTGATTTCAGAGTAGAGCTGTCAGTCCTCAAAGTTGAGCATCGTGTTTGATTAGGGTTAGGGCGGGGTTAGGATTAGGGGTTAGGGTTAGGGCCTCCCTGTCCTCTGCATGCAGAGCCCAATCTTCCCCAGTAACCAGAGTGATCTTTTCAGAACATAACCTTTGAGCCTCTCTGTGATCCACTCCCCAGCTGCCCGTCCTCTCTAGCCTCACCTCTCCCAGTGAATCCCCCCACCCCCATGGGCCCCCCAGGTGTGTGGTCCTCCCACATGTGCCACAGGCCTGACTCCAGGCCTTTACATTCTCTCTACCCTCTGCCAGGAGCACTCTTCTCTCCCCTGCTTCATGTCTGGCTTTTTCCCCCATTGGCTAGACCTGGACTTCCCCCGGTGACCTGATTTGTGTCTGGTGGGTGTGTGTGGCCTTGTCCCCTATTTAAATGTAGTTCCCACTTTCCCTGTGGGAGCGATTTACTAACCTGACAGGTATGGGGCATTCACAGGGAAGTAGCCTTGGTGTCTGTGTGAAAAAAATCAGTCTCGGGGTGCCTGGGTGGCTTAGGCATTAAGTCTCTGTTGTTGGCACAGGTTGTGATCCCAGGGTCCTGGGATCAAAGCCCACCATGTCAGGTTCCCTGCTTAGGAGGGAATGTCTCTCCCTCTCCCACTTCCCCTGCTTGTGTTCCCTCTCTAGCTGTCTCTCTCTGTGTCAAATAAATAAAACCTTAAGAAAAATCTGTCTCAGAGGGCCTCACCACCCTTGCTGACAATGGGGGAACCTGCTGTCACCACAGGTAATCCCC
This sequence comes from Mellivora capensis, assembly GCA_004024625.1. Lineage (NCBI taxonomy): Eukaryota > Metazoa > Chordata > Mammalia > Carnivora > Mustelidae > Mellivora > Mellivora capensis. The sequence continues at coordinate 10,837 of PISX010028869.1, read as the reverse complement.
TCAAGAGACAAGGCTTCCAACTTCTTGGGGCCGGGGAGATGGAGACCAGGACCTGGAAGCTTACTCTGTTGGATTCACACCTGGAGCCTAAGCAAGCCCCCTCTTCTTCCATCGGTCCTCTTTCTACTTCTCTGACCAAAGGCTGGACCTAATTCCTGATCTGGAGGATTTGGGGGTTGACCAACTTCTAGGAATAGCAGTGGTTGACTGATGGACCTTGTCAACAAGAGGCCCAATAACCTTCAAAGGAGAAGGAAAGGGGGTGGAAACAGTTCTGTGGGGGCCAGCGACAACCCACTCAAAGCAAAGTGGGGCAGGTGGCCAGCCCTGCTGATTCTATCCATCTGTAGGCTATAGAAAGGAGGGCTGTGCCCAAATGTGTTCCACTCCTGGCAGGTGAGGACAGGAGCTGCGGGTGTGGGCTAGGGGAGGGCACCCATAGGGTTTGCCTGGGAGCTCAGCACAGGGGGAGTGTTTCTAGCTCCAGCATGCTGACTGAGGAGTTGGTTTCCTGCCTCTGAAGCCTCAGGCTCCCCTTTGTATGATAGGGTGCTGATGGTCCCCAACTCTGGAAGCAGAGGTAGGGAGATCCCACGAGCAGACTTGCTCAGGACAGGCTGGGAGAGTGGCTGTTGCTTAAAGCAACCTAGGGCCTGTCCCCTTGAAGAAGGTGCACATGTCCATGGCCCCCAGCTCTGGGGTCCTGCTGCCAGCCTCTGACAGTGACACTCCTCCCACCTTTTCCCTCATCCCTGTAGATAGGTGTTCTTCCTGGAGCTCTTTCTGCAGAGGGCAGAGAAGCGCATCATGGTGAGACACAGGGTTACCTACTAGGTCATCACCAGCCAGTGGGCTGCCAGGACCATGTGCACCCCTGGGAGGTCTGGAAGGTGGTGGTCCTCGAGGTCCCTGGTGCCCCACACTGGCAGGATTGTCCATGTCCATACAGTGCATGGTGATGGTCAGCTGTTTCTGTGATCAGTCCTTCCTCTGTGAGGTGGACGACCTGGTGTGTGTGGATGTGGACATGAAGTTCTGTGATCACGTGGGCATGGAGATCCTGTCCGCCTTCTTTGGCACCCTGTACCCCAGTTTCTACCGGGTAGCTCATGAAGACTTCAGCTCTCAGTGCCAGCCACAGTCTCAGGCAACATCCCCAGGGACCAGGGCAACATTTACTACATGGGGGCCTTTGGGGGGGTGGTAGTGGATGTCACCAACTGACATTGGCCTGTCACCAGGCAATGGGGGTCGACCTGGCCAATGGGATCGAGGTTGAGCAGTGTGATGAGAGCCACTTGAAGAGGTACCTGCTGGACCACAAGCCCAGCAAGATGCTATCCCTGGAGGACCTGTGGGACCCATGGGGGCTGTGCTGCCCTCCCTGCCCTTCATGAAGAAGCTGAAATTTGGGCTGTGTCCAAAAATCACTAGAACATCCAGGAATCATGAGGGGATGTCACCATCTCCATCAGGGGATGCTGTCCTGAGCAGAGCTGTCAGACCAGTTTCCTACTTCTATTCCCTTGAGGGAGACCTTGGAGCCCAGCACTGCCCACACGGGCATGTCCTGGGCCCCCAGCTGCACCCACACATAGGAGGCCTGCCTGGCAACCCAAGATCCTCTCTTTGAGGTCACTACATTTTGATAACTTCTGGATCATTTGGAGCTGTGACAGCTCCAGCTTTATGTTGGATGTTTTTCCCGTGTCACTGCTGAGCAGCCATCTTTAAAAAGAACAATCAAGGGAAAAGGTTTTCTTCCTGGTTCTAGGCAAACACTGCCTGGTGGGGCTTAGAATGGTCCTGCAGCAGCCTGGAGCCAGGATGGCCTCTGGTGGGGTCTTTGCTCCCAGTCCAGGTACCTTGCCATGGCCATGGGGTTTCAGGGTCCAGGGTGCACTGAGCCACCTCTCAGACCTCCAGTCCCCTGACCACCCGAGACTGTGGCGGTGGTCACTAACTCAGCCTCCAGGAGCACAGGCCCCTTTGGGTTATATATAGTTTCTGCCTTGGTTTTATTTTTCTATTTTTTTATTTAATTTCATTTTTAAAATTTAAATTCATTATCCAACATATAGTACATCTGAAGATTTTAATGTAGTGTTCAGTGATTCATTAGTTACCTGTAACACCCAGTGCTCATCACAACATGTGCCCTCCTTAATTGCCGCTTCCAGTCAGTGAACGGGAGAAGAATTAGACACAAACAAGTCAGCTACAAGAGAGCAGGGGATAACGGTCAAAAAGACTGCTGCCCCAAGCAACTCCACAGTCTCACTTTTATTAGATAGAAACAATAGCCAACAGAGGAATCGAAGAAGGTCAAACATTAGTCACATGTCTTGTGGACAAACAAGGAGGAGGATAAAGTTTATAGTTAACCAAGCACATTCAAAGGACTCATCTAACTAACTAACAATGGGCACTTCTGGGAAGAGAAAGGAGCGACAACGACAATGGAAAAGGGAATCAGGCGGTATTTCATTCTGCCCTGGGCAGACCGGGCATCCCCAGCTGCCCAGCTTCACGGTCGTATATCGTCCTTCTCCCCAAAGACCTGTTGTCAGTGTATGTTTTTCTCAAGGCCGTATCTAAATGTGCTTGGTAACTAGTAAAATCCTCCAGAGGTTATAGTTTAAGTAATACATTGTTCTGAGGGGCAGTAGCACTTAATATCTATCACCCAGCTACCCCATCCCCCTACACCCCTCCCATCTGTAGCCCTCAGCTTGACTCCCAGAGTCCAGAGTCTCTGGTGGTTTGTTTGTCTCCCTCTCTGATTTCTTCCCATTCAGTTTTCCCTCCCTTCCTATGTGGTGGTCCACTCATTCCTTATGTTCCATGTATGAGTGAAACCATATGATAACTGTGTTTCTCTGCTTGACTTTTTTCACTCAGCATAATCCTCTCCAGTTCCATCCATGTCAGTGCAAATGGTGGGTATTCATCCTTTCTGATGGCTGAGTAATACTCCATTGTATATATGGACCACATCATCTTTATCCATTCATCTGTTGAAGGACATCTAGGCTCTTTCCACAATTTGGCTGTTGTGGACATTGCTGCTATGAACACTGGGGTGCAAATGCCCCTTTCAGATCACTACATTTGTATCTTTCGGGCATATACCCAGTAACACAGTTGCAGGGTTATAAGGTAGCTCTATTTTTTATTTCTTTTTTTATATTTTTTATTTTTTTTATTTCTTTTCAGTGTACCAGAATTCATTGTTTATGTACCACACCCAGTGCTCCATGTAATACATGCCCTCCATAATACCCACCACCAGGCTCACCCAACCTCCCACCCCTCGCCCCTTCAAAATCCTCAGATTGTTTTTCAGAGTCCATAGTCTCTCATGGTTCATCTCCCCCTCCAATATCCCTCAACTCCCTTCTCCTCTCCATCTCCCCATGTCCTCTGTGTTATTTCTTATGCTCCACAAATAAGTGAAACCATATGATATTTGACTCTCTCTGCTTGACGTATTTCATTCAGCATAATCTCTTCCAGTCTCGTCCATGTTGCTACAAAAGTTGGGTATTCATCCTTTCTGATGGAGGCCTAATACTCCATAGTGTATATGGACCACATCTTCCTTATCCATTCGTCCGTTGAAGGCCATCTTGGTTCTTTCCACAGTTTGGTGACTATGGCCATTGCTGCTATGAACATTGGGGTACAGATGACCTTTCCTTTCACTACATCTGTATCTTTGGGGTAAATACCCAATAGTGCAATTGCAGGGTCATAGGGAAGCTCCATTTTATTTCTTAAGGAATCTCCACACTGTTTTCCAAAGTGGGTGCACCAACTTACATTCCCAGCAACAGTGTAAGAGGGTTCCCCTTTCTCCACATCCTCTCCAACACACGTTGTTTACTCTCTTGTTAATTTTGGCCATTCTAACTGGTGTAAGGTGGTATCTCAATGTGGTTTTGATTTGAATCTCCCTAATGGCTCGTGATGATGAACATTTTTTCATGTGTCTGATAGCCATTTGTATGTCTTCATTGGAGAAGTGTCTGTTCATATCTTCTGCCCATTTTTTGACATGATTATCTGTTTTGAGTGTGTTGACTTTGAGAAGTTCTTTATAGATCCTGGATATCAGCCCTTTGTACTGTCATTTGCAAATATCTTCTCCCATTCCATCAGTTGCCTCTTTGTTTTGTTGACTCTTTCCTTTGCTATCCAGAAGCTTTTGATCTTGATGAAGTCCCAAAAATTCATTTTCGCTTTTGTTTCCTTTGCCTTCAGAGACATATCTCGAAAGAAGTTGCTGTGGCTGATATCAAAGAGGTTACTGCCTACGTTCTCCTCTAGGATTCTAATGGATTCTAATGGTTATTTCTGTGCTGGCAAAGACCTCTAATTGAGGTCTTTTATCCATTTCAAGTTTATTTTTGTGTACAGTGTAAGAGAATGGTTGAGTTTTATTCTTCTACATATAACTGTCCAATTTTCTCAGCACCATTTATTGAAGAGACCGTCTCTTTTCCACTGTATATTTTTTACCACTTTGTTAAAGATTATTTGACCATAGAGTTGAGGGTCCATATCTGGGCTCTCTAATCTGTTCCACTCGTTTGTGTCTGTTTTTGTGCCGGTACCATGATGTCTTAGTGATCACAGCTTTGTAGTAAAGTTTGAAATCAGACAACATGATGCCCCCAGTTTTGTTTTTCTTTTCCAACATTTCCTTAGCAATTCGGGGTCTCTTCTGAATCCATACAAATTTTAGGATTGTTTGCTCCAGCTCTTTGAAAAATGCCGGTGGGATTTTGATCAGAATGGCATTAAAAGTATAGATTGCTCTAGGCAGTATAGACATTTTAACAATATTTATTCTTCCAATACATGAGCATGGAATGGTCTTCCATCTTTTTGTGTCTTCTTCAGTTTCTTTCATGAGTGTTCTGTAGTTCCATGAGTAGAGATCCTTTACCTCTTTGGTTAGGTTTATTCCCAGGTATCTTATGGTTCTTGGTGCTATAGTAAATGGAATCGGTTCTCTAATTTCCTTTTCTGTATTTTCATTGTTAATGTATAAGAAAGCAACTGATTTATCTACATTGACTTTGTATCCTGCCACATTACTGAATTGCTGTATGAGTTCTAGTAGTTTGGGGTGGAGTATTTTGGGTTTTCCGTATAAAGTATCCTGTCATCTGCAAAGAGAGAGAGTTTGACTTCTTCATTGCAAATTTAGATACCTTTTATTTCTCTTTGTTGTCTGCTTGCTCTTTCTAGGACTTCTAATACTATGTTGAACAAAAGTGGTGAGAGTGGGCATCCTTGTCATGTTCCAGATCTCAACAGGAAGGCTGTGAGCTTTTTCCCATTGAAGATTATATTTGCTATGGGTTTTTCATAGATAGACTTTATGAAGTTGAGGAATATTCCCTCTATCCCTATACTTTGAAGTGTTTTAATCAGGAATGGATGCTGGATTTTGTCAAATGTTTTTTCTGCATCAACTGAGAGAACCATGTGGTTCTTGTCTCTTCTCTTACTGATTTGTTCTGTCGCATTGATTGATTTGGGAATATTGAACCACCCTTGCATTCCATGGATAAAATCCTACCTGGTCATGGTGGAATCATCTTTTTAACATACTGTTGGATCCTATTAGCTAGGATCTTGTTGAGAATCTTGGCATCCATGTTCATCAGGGATATTGGTCTGCAATTCTCCTTTTTGGTGGGGTCTTTGCCTGGTTTGGGGATCAAGGTAATGCTGGCTTCATCAAAGAATCTGGAAGTTTTCCTTCTGTTTCTATTTTTTTAAATAGCTTCAGGAGAATAGGTATTCTTTCTTTTTTGAATGTTTGGTAGAATTCCCCAGGGAATCCATCAGGTCCTGGGCTCCTATTTTTGGGGAGATTTTTGATCACTCTTTCAATTTCATTAGTAGATATTCGTCTACTCAGGTTGTTAGTTTCTTCCTGGTTCAATTTTGGAAGTTTATAGTTTTCCAGGGATGCATCCATTTCATCTAGGTTGCTCAACTTATTAGCTAAAGACCACATTGTTTAAGAATGCCTGGATCAACCAGAAAATCAAAGAAGAACTTAGACAATTCATGGAAACCAATGAGAATGGTGACACGTTGGTCCAAAAAACAAGAGATACAGCAAAGGCAGTCCAAAGGGGGAAATACATAGCCATCCAAGTCTCTCTCAAAAAATTTGAAAAATCCAGAATGCACCAGCTGTCTCTTACTTAAAGAACTGGAGAATCAACTATAAATTAAGCCAACTCCACACACAAGAAGGGAAATAATCAAGATTAGAGCAGAGATCAATGAGATAGAAACTAGAGATACAGTAGAACGCATCAATGAAACTAGAAGCTGGTTTTTTGAAAGAATCAATAAGATCAATAAAACATTGGCCAAACCAATCCAAAAGAAGAGAGAGAAGGCCCAAATTAATAAAATTATGAATGAAAAAGGAGAGATCACAACTAACACCAAGGAAACTAACAATCATCAGAAATTATTATCAACAGTTATTTTTAATTTCTTGAGGAACTTCCACACTGTTTTCCAGGATACATCACCATGTGCATTCCTAACAGTATAAAAGGTTTCCCCTTTCTCCACATCCTCACTAACACCTGTCATTTCCTGACTTGTTCATTTTAGCCATTCTGACTGGTGTAAGGTGGTAACTCCTTACAGTTTTCATCTGTATTTCCCTAATGTTGAGGGATGGTGATCACTTTTTTATGTGTCTGTTGGCTGTCTGGATGTCTTCTTTGGAGAAATGTCTGTTCATGTCTTTGGCCTATTTCTTGATTAGATTACTGTTCTGTGGGTATTGAGTTACCTAAGTTCTTTCTAGATTTTGAATACTAGCTGTTTATCTGATACGTCATTTGAAAATACCTTCTCTCATTCTGTTTGTTGTCTTTTGGTTTTGTTGACTGTTTCTTTTGCTGTGCAAAAGCTCAATCCTGATGAAATCCCAAGTTCATTTTTGCTTTTGTTTCCTTCGCCTTTGGAGACTGTTTAGCAAGAAGTTGCTGTGGGTGAGGTCGAAGAGTTGCTGCCTCTGTTCTCCTCAAGGATTTGGGTGAATTCCTGTCTCACCTTGAGATCTTTCATCCATTTGGAATCTATTTTTGTGTATCGTATAAGGAAATGGCCCAGTTTCATTCTTCTGCATGTGACTGTCCTGTGTCCTCAGAACCATTTATTGAAGAGACTGTCTTTCTTCCATTAGATATTCTTTCCTGCTTTGTCAAAGATTAGTTGACCATAGAGTTGAGGATCTATTTCTGGGTTCTCTATTCTGTTCGGTGGATCTATGTGTCTGTTGTTGTGCCAGTATCATACTGTCTTGATGGTCACTGCTTTGTAATACAGCTTATGGTCACCTTCCTTTGTTTTAAGTGGTTATTTATGTGCTGGCAATTGTGAAATGTGGGCACTCAGTCAATCTGGATGCACATCCTGTTGAGATTCCTCAGTGCCCACTGGGGGTTCTGCACTTTGCCCTCATCTGCCTGCACTGCGTCTTAGCAAGCATTCCCTGATTGCCTACTGTGAGCTCAGTCACCAACCAGGGTCAGAGCAGGAGAGTGAGAACTAAGATACAGGACTCCTGCCCTCCTGGGACTTGCAATGGCCCCGTCCTCCTGACTCACCCAGTCCTCCTGACTCACTTCTTTCCTACTGTGATGTAATTGACATACAACTGATAAGCATGTTTCAGGGTACAATTCAGTGGCAATAAGTACATTCACTGTTCTGCACCTGCCACCTCCATCCATCACCACCAGTTCTTCATCATCCCAAACTGAACCTCTACCCATGAGACCTGAATCCCCCATTCAACCTCCCCCTGCCCCAGCACCCAGCAGCTCCTTGCACCTCTATGAGTTGGAGTGCTCTCTGTCCCTCACAAGTAGGATCCTCCTGTATCAGTCCTTTAGGTACTGGCTTATTTCATGTAGCTCAGTGGTCTCGAGTTCTGTCCCCATGACCCTGGATCTGACACATTTTGCCCCAAAGGAATCTCTCAGCCCTCTCCTATCTACGTCGAGCCTCCTCAGTCCCCTCTGCTCCCCTCATTTTCTTCCTTGGCCTGAAGATGATCCCAACCAATCTGAAGCTTTGAAGTTAGTTCAGTCCAGATGCCAGGAATATACCCTGGGGGTCTCGGGCAATCTGTCCTGTCCATGTCCGGTGCGTGTATACACATCTCCACTAGCTTGCCACCTGCTCCTATCACAGGTGTCCTCATCTCAGGAGAGGGAAACACCAGGTCCAGACCCTTGCATGCCTCTATGACTTGTTGCTTTCCACCAGCTCTCCCAGTAGTAAGGTGTCTACTGGAGGACATTCAATGTCCAAACCATTTAAAGGCATATGTGAGTCTCTACTGCTTAGGGCAATGGATAAGAGTTGGGGGAAGTAGAAAGCAAGCAGAATCACTGGAAGAAAGGCTGAATGATAAGGAGCTTTAGGGGAGAAGGGCCTGGAACCTCTGACTTATTCCCAAGTCCCTTGGACCCTGCATGCATGGGCTGGGAGCCTGCTCACCACAGACCTGAGAAGGCCCTAGGCTCAGCCCTCTGGTGATTGTCAGACTCAGCAAGTAGGAAGTGAAGGCCAAGGCAAAGTGCTAAGAGGACTGGCTGGTGCTGAAGATGTATCCCAACACCTACACATCCAGAGCCCTCCTCCCTTCTTCAAACACTGGAAGTTGTTTTGTTTTGTTTTGTTTTTGTTTTTCTTTCTGAAGGCGGGCAGTTTCCAGATGTTTAAAGAAATCTCATTGACCACTATATTCACATACCAGACACTTCTGTGGCCACACATGACAAGGGATATAGGTTTGACAAAATCAGTTCAGAAATGTCACTAAGCCAACAGCAGCACTGCAGTGAGAGGAGCAGCAGCAGTGAACCCTGGGGAGGGGAAGAACTGGTATTTGACTTACAACATTACACTATTTACAGTGTCCCAGAGCAGAGAGATGGGTGGTGGTGACACAGGAGAGGAATTTATTTCAGTTCAGCCAACACCAAACACAGAGGGCTAGCATGGTCTCAAGGTGCTGAAAACACCCCAGGGATTTTACATGAGGAAAATCTAGGACAAAGGTCGGTGGGGAGCTGTAAGGGGTCAGTAAAGTACTGGTCAATCATTGTCTTGGGCTCCATCATGTGGGGTCTTGCTGGTGTCAGGCAGTGGTTATTGCTTGAGGGGTTGTTTTGGTACCCACTGGCTCTCTCACTTGAGTTAACAGATGAGCCCGAAGGAAGGACATCATCATCTGTTAGGAAGTACAGACGAAGATCAGAGTGCAGGTGGGTAAAGGCCTCTTTCACTCTGAGAGCAGAGGAGCTCTGAGCCTCTGCTACACACCTTGCCCTGCTCATCGCTTCCAGCTGCCTGGTCCTGAGTTCTGACCTTTAATGAACTGGTCACCTGGTAAGTAACCTAAGTTCTGAGTTCCATGAGCCACTCAAGCAGACTATTCGAACCTGAAGAGGAGGTTGTGGGGACATTCAATCTGTAGCCATAGCTCAGAAACACAGGTGACCCAGCCACTGGCTGACCACTAAGTTAACAGCACGGGATTCAGTGGCCACACACAGCAAAGAACACAGACTTGACCACGTTAGTTCAGAAAAGTCACTAAGCCAACAGTAGCAACTATGTGAGCAGCCATAATGAAGCCTGGTGTGGGGAAGTCTGATACTCAGGATGCTTCCATGATAATATTTATCATCATACCCTGGACTTGTCAGTGGGGCCAAGTCCCCTGGCTGGGGGTCAGGTAGCTTCCTACAAGTTCCACCTGCCTCTTCCTGGCTCCACCAGCCATGAACAGCCCTTTGCTTCTTCCCAGCAGAGAGCAGTTTTAACCACGATCAGGAAAATGGGATGGGTTTTCCTGATTCCCCCTACCACCACCCCCTGCCCAGCGCTGCAAGAGAGGAAAGTTTCCTTCAACTCCTCTTAACATCCCTGGCTGGGTCTGGAAATTGACAAAGACAGATGAACAGGAGAAATGCTGACCAAGTGTATTGATTTTTTTTTTGGTGAAAGCCTCACATGGACATGGGGACCAGTAGAGGCAACTGGAGCAGACAGATCTTCTGCCTTTTAGACAAGGAAGGAACCAATATGTGAGGAATTGAGAGACACAGGGGTTTGGACTAAGGCTGGTAAATGATAAAGAAGTAACCAGGAAGATAAAGGTTAATTTAACCAGGTTTGTTCCTTTAGCCTTTGTGGCCCTAAATTCCTTGACTCTGGTGATAAACATGTCCTCCCTGCAGTCTGGGCAGAGAAAGTGCCCCATGGGAGTATTCTGACCTGCTTCAGAGAAGAAGGGCTGATGGGTGAGGGATCAAAAGGACCTTTCTGCTTCTGCTCTATGCAAAATTCTTTCAGTTTCTATATTTGATTTTCCAAGGGGCCAAATTTGGGGTAGTGTGTCCTCAACCTCACTGGCCTGGTGCTGTACTCTGTCTCCTCCTAGTATCCAGGACACTGAGTGGGCTGCTGTGGAGACCGCCCAGCCCTGGGGCAGCCTCTTGTCCCAGGAGGCATCTGCCTCAAGGGGAGGGTTGCCTACAACTTCCCACATGAGTGCCCTGTTGCTAAGGGTGGCTTCCCCTCCTCAGGGGGATTGGGTGAGAGTGTGCAGACCTTACTTGGAGAAACTGACTTCATTTCCTGGGAATGGGTACCCGGTAGTGGGTTCATACAGGAGTTCTATTGTTAGTCCTTTGGGGAAGCTCCATACTTTTCCCACCATGGCTCTGCCAACCAAGGTCAATTCCAGGTGATTTTACCTACAAACCAGAGATTT
>PISX010028868.1:0-20906 GCA_004024625.1 Mellivora capensis | reverse complement strand
CATCTGTTGATGGACATCTAGGCTCTTTCCATAGTTTGGCTATTGTAGACATTGCTGCTATAAACATTCGGGTGCACGTGCCCCTTCAGATCACTACGTTTGTATCTTTAGGGTAAATACCCAGTAGTGCAATTGCTGGGTCATAGGGTAGTTCTATTTTCAACTTTTTGAGGAACCTCCACGCTGTTTTCCAGAGCGATTGCACCAGCTTGCATTCCCACCAACAGTGTAGGAGGGTTCCCCTTTCTCCACATCCTCGCCAGCATCTGAAAATGGACCAATTTTTAAACAGTTCAAACTGTTAAAATTCACATGTGACCCCAAATGAAATAGATCATTGGGCATATTACCCCTCCAAAACCATTACAAACTAATATCCCTCATGAATGGAGATGTAAATATTCTTTTTTTTCCTTTCTTTTAATTAACATATAATGTATTATTTGTTTCAGGGGTACAGGTCTGTGATTCATCAGTCTTACACAATACCTAGAACTCACCATAGCACACACCCTCCCCAATGTCCATCACCCAACCCCCCCATCCCTCTCATCCCCCTCCCCTCCAGCAACCCTCAGTTTGTTTACTGAGATTAAGAATCTCTTATGGTTTGTCTCCCTCTCTGGTTTCATCTTGTTTAATTTTTTCCTCCCTTCCCCTATGATCCTCTGTCTTGTTTCTCAAATTCTTCATATTAATGAGATCATATGATAGTTGTCTTTCTCTGATTGACTTGTTTAGTTGTTTAGTTCTATCCACGTCATTGCAAATGGCAAGATTTCATTTCTTTTGTTATAATTGACTTTTGAGAGTTCTTTATATATTCTGGATACAAGTTTATGATCAGATATGTGAATCATAAATATTTTCATCTAGTCAGTGGCTTTTCAATCCATTTAATAGTCTTTGGAAAAACGGAAGTTCTTAGTTTTGATGAAACCCAATTTATCAATTTTTCTTGTACAGATCATGCTTTTGGCATCATTTCCAAGAAATATTTAACTAATAAGGTCACAAAAATTCTCTTATGCTTTCCTCTAGAACTTTCATTGTTCTAGTTTTATGTTTGAGTTTATATGTGGGCCAACTTTCATTTTTAATGTACACCTGAATGTTTATAGCAGCAATGTCCACAATAGCCAAACTATGGAAAGAGCCTAGATGTCCACCAACAGATGAATGGATAAAGAAGATGTGGTATCCATTATATTCCATATATACAATGGAATACTATGGAGCTGTTAAAAATGAAATCTTGGCATTTGCAACGACATGGATGGAACTAGAGGTTATTATGCTTAGCGAAATAAGTTAATCAGAGAAAGACAACTATCATATGATCTCCCTGATATGAGGAAGTGGGGGGTTTGGGAGGTAGGAAAAGAATAAATGAAACAAGATGGGATGGGGAGGGAGACACACCTTAAATATAAGCAGTGTGTTGTACATCAACTTTAACTGAATCAATCTTTTAAAATGTGAAAAAAATTGTAATGTCTAAGTCCCACCTCCAGAGGTTCTAATTTAATTTGTTTCTGATATGCCCTTGGCATCAAGATTTTCTAAAATTTCCAATTGATTCTGATGTGCAGTGAGGTTTGAGAACCCCTATTCTTACTTTTAGCCCACTAACATCATATTCATCTAAATTGATCCTGTTTCTTGAAGGACATCTTTCTTCCCAAATTCTAAACATCGTGGCTAAGGTGATAATTCTAAACCCAATCATTTTCTTCTTAAAATCTTCCAAGTCTTCCCTCCTGCCTTTAGGATAATGCCCCAACTCTTTTATGAGTATCAACTACTAATTTATTTCTTGCCATTTATCCCTCACTCTGTTTTCCAGCTCTCCAGAACTTCTTTCACTTGTTTGAATTCTCCAGGGTTCTCTACCTCTGAGCCTTCATCATGCCATTCTCCTGTCTGGAACACCTTTCATTTCATCTGTTCCAGTCCTCCTTATCCTTCATGTCTCCAGCCTAAATGTCAATTGTTCTGGGGAACTTCCTTAGGTACTATACTAGTTCACCAAGTGATACTCAATACTTAGGACAGTGCATCACACACATGACAAAAAATTATAATATCATTTACTTTTCCTTTGGTAGAAATCATCATACGTTGTTGGAATTATTATTTTTGTTTGCCTTTCCTACTATATTGTTAAATATGTAAAAACTGAGGCTGTGCATAAAAGGTCCATTCTGTATCTCTAGTGGCACATGTGTTCATTCATTCATTTATCGGAGAGATTTTAATTAAGCACCCGCTCTATGCCTGGCCCTGTTCTTTCAGTGAGTATGCCAGTCCAACAATGATACTGCTTCCACAAAGTTTATATTTCAGAAAGGAGAGGCACATGATAAATCAATGAAGGAAGGAAAGAAGGAAAGAATAAATTAACATTTGTTTAAAACTTGTAAGAAACAAAGGGAGAAAAAGAAAGAAAAGTTTTTAGCTTCTTATTCCATGTTAAATGAAATTCTCAGCATCCTTTCTTTAACAAAGTTTATTTAATAACTGTTCTTCCATTTCTTAATGTCCAAATAAAGCTTTTCCAAGGTCAGTGTTACACAGTAGATGACCACTTTTGTAGTTTGAGTTTAGAATCCCCAGAAAATTTTTCCTAATAAAAATATTTTAAACACTTGCCCTCTCATATGTTATTTCATACTAAAATATCTTTCAAATATGAATATCTTTCATCCCAAACTTAAAAATGATGCTTCAAGCACAATGTTGTGGTGTCAAAATTATGAATGAATAAAGAATAAATAAGAAAGCTGTTGATTATCTTCAGGGTTGCCATTTGTCATACAATGGGTTAGGACAACTTTCACAAGTCAAAAAATTTGAGGTTAAGGAGTAGGTATTAGTGAGGAAAGAGAAAACTGACAAGGCTAGAGTCAACTATCAGAAATGATCATGGTCCCTTAATTTGTCCATCATCCACTGGGGAGCATTTTCTGGATCTGGCCTAAGTTTGACTCTAATGGAGACAACCTTTTACTTTTGGGTCTCTCTTCTTATGGAACAAGTGTGAGATGTTGACCTTGTTATCAAGTATAATAAAGAAGCTGTTTATGGAGTCATGAATGTGGATTTAAGATGCTAACTCAACAGTATTTGGGGCCTGTAGAGCCTTTGAGATGTTATAGTTCTCTGTGAGAAGGGGTGGTATATGGACAAGAAACTACCAGTGCCATTGGAAGCTGAGCTTGAACAATGTCCCTTCTGCTACCTGTCCTTGCTTCTAATAGTGATCCCTGAACACTTAATGTGTTTATCTTCTATTTTAAAACATTTATTTATTTATTTATTTATTCATTCATTCATTCATTCTTTTTTTTAAATTTAATTATTCTTGAGAGAGAAAAAAAGAGAGAGCCGGGGCAGGGGCAGAGAGAGAGAATCTAAGCAGACTCCATGCTGAGTACAGAGCCCGACCTGGGGTTTGACCTCAGTACCCTGAGATCATGACTTGAGCTGAAATCAAGACCAGGTCACTTAACCAACCGAGCCACCCAGGCAGCCCATGTGTTTATCTTTTTGATACAACATTCCTTCCATTGATTTAATCTATACAAACACATTTATTTTGTCTGATACATCATATGATCATCACTGTATTACAGTTGAGAATCCCAGTGCATTGGGAGCCATTGCTTTGGAAATTTACCTTAAATCATTTCTGTTTTAGAGTAACATAGACTAACTTCCAGATCCCTCACTGAAAGTTAAATCAGTATAGATATTATGCATCTATTAGTAAAGAATAACCAAAGTTTCTTAATTAAAACTATCAAAGAAATACAAACACTAATTTTAAAAGTTGCTATAATAAACATTCATAGTCCCAGAAACAACTTGAAAAGTGATATATATATGTATGTATTTTTATATATACCTATGTACTTATATTTATACAAATGTATATGAGATCTATTGGGAAGAAAGGATAAATGTTTCTGAGGTAACTGAACACTTCTTATTCCATGTGCTCAGCATTCTATATTTTATCTTTTAAAATATCCCATTTTTTAGATAATATTTCACATGAGTATGATCTTTAGCTCCTGAATGTTCTGTAGATCAGTCTTGGCATTTGTGTTTAATGTTTTATTAAACATTTGCAGTAATGCTTCTTGGCTTAACCAATGCTGGCTTTATTTTCAGAGCTGGCTTCTTAGGCCACCTAAGGAAATGCTTTGACTAGCATATGGTGTTTCTTGCAAGGATTTTAAACATTAATTTACAATATATTTGAAAAAGGTGTCTTGATAAACAATACATGAAATATGTATTGGTGAGAATCTCCTTCCCAGAAAGCTTAAACATTGTTCATCCAATAGCTGTTTGGGCTCATGTTTCCTGTTTATAACTGTATTCACTCAAGGGGAGCTACTGGACATGAGACTTGGTCTATCTCTTTGATATAACAGAGAGAATAATTTTCATTTTCTGGACCATAAAAACCTCTGCTTGTTTGTGCAAGGAGAGTGAACTTTACTTCAATTAGCTTTGCATGGTTTATTCTTGGCAGTGTTAAGAGGCCACATTAATTGATTTGAGCACCAAAGGCTCATAACTCTTCCTAATGAATGATGTCCATATCTAAAAATACAGATTTAGCGATGCAGTTTTAAAAAGCAGCTTCCTTCAGACAGAAATAATACTTAATGGCCAATATGGAACTGGGCCGCTAAGATTCAGTTGCAGTCCAAACCAAAAGCATTCACATATTAGACCCTCTGAGGAGAGAGATTGCAGATCTACCTTTGAGAATGTAATCTAATGCTCCTTCTCCCTTCATTACTTCAAAGAAATACAGCCAAAATGTTTTCTCCAGGTGCTATATGAGGCACATGCTGTGTAGGCACTGCCAAAAGTGGATATCACTGCAACAAAGCTCATTTCCTACCTAAGTTAGTCCCAAGGTCCCAGTCCCTTGTTCTGTGATATTTACCCACCCTGACAATGCCTTGTAGTTACCTGACCCTTTGTCTTTTGGAGAAAAGAAAACACTCAATCTCATTTATCAATTACTAAGTAGTATCCAATACTGCTGGCCATTGTTTGCCTTCCTGTGATCATCCATTCACCAGTCTGGTGACATGGAAATACCTCATTTGCCTCAGACCACACATTAGCGGCCTCATTATTCTGAGGCAACAGACCACATACACAGTCTTGAGGAAGTGAAGACAGAAAGGTTCAAGATAAAGTTCAATTTTATAAGGCCAACCCCACGTAACTAAATTGATGCCTAATCTTTCCTCTTCATCTGCAAGTTGTCTCAGATTTTAAAGTTAATGTCTGTTGAGGCCCAAGTGAGGAATAGCTATTGTTGACAGCCCAGAATTTGAAAAAAATGCTGATAAGAGCACTCTGATATAGAGACATAAGCTACTAGAACATGTCAAAATTAATATTCAAAAATATGTCAAAAAAATATTCATAGTGAATCATCAACTGCTGGAATATCAAGGATTGTTAATATCTTTGGGAAAAAATACCTTGAATTTCTTTAGATATTCAGTTTGTATTTATTCATGGTTGTTTATGCTGTCAGTTGGCAAGGATTTATTGGGTGTCTATATGTGGAGAATGTCTGAAATTTCAAAGAGAGGGGAAACAAAAGGAACAATTCTAGTGTTACAAAATTGCAGCAAGCTACGTGGAAATTCAAAGCTTCTGCTAAGAGAGGTTTCAGGTAGAATTCTAAGCCAAAGAATAATTTTTTTCTCAAACTATAGTTTCTGTAATTATAATAACTAACACTATTGACAAAATAAAAATATTTAGAGCTTTAATAAGTTGCTCAAGGTCACAAAATGAGGATAGCCAAGAATGCAGAAACTGTTTAGGACTATAAACTGTAAAGGACTAGAACATTTGCTTTATCTAGAACCTGGGTAAGAATTTCCCAGGATATTGGGTTTCCTGCCTCACTTTGATCATAGGTGAAACAGTAGAACTAAATGAGATACTGTATAACACTTAAAAGCACAAATAGCATTGTAAGCCAATGTAAGTAGGTGGTCTCTACTGCAGATGAATAGTTAGCTCCAGGCATAGAACAATTCCTGTTCTTAGTAACAGAGAATGTCTTAGTAACAGAGAATGATCATACACTGCAGGTTAAATTGAGCAAATCAAAGCTTCTACCTTTAAAAATATAAAAACTGAACTGAGGAATACCTTGCATTCAATACCTCAGCCAGTAGTTCTCAGGAGAAATGCTGTCCTGCAGGGGCATTTGGAGACATTTTTGGTTGTCACAATTTCAGGTAGGTGATATTGGCGCTTAGTGGGTTGAGGCCATGGATGCTGCTAAACATCCTGTAAGGTGCAGGTCAGCTCCTACAGCAAAGTATTATCTGGCCAAAAATGTACCTACTGCTGAGGCTGAGAAATTCCAGTCTAACCTGGTGGATATAAATTAGGATATCAGTTTCACTTATGCTGTAGTAGAGTGATTGAGGATATCAGATATAGAAGTGGATTTTCCTTAATATTGATTAATTTGATGGAAATGATAAAAGAACCTGGGTACCATAGCATGTTTTTCTGATACAGGGTCTCCTTAGAAATTTAAGGAACATCAAAAGCTAGAAGTGATTTTAGAACAGCATTTTAGAGGGATTAAAATGGAAGGATTTTACCAAATAGAGAATGAGGACCCCCTAACAAAACATTAAACAATTTTCTAGACTCGAATGCAAGATCATAGATTCATATTGGTATTGGGCACTTAGGATTAAATCTTAGAAGTGTTTCCACAGATTTATCTCTTGGTCATTTAAAATTTAAGAGACAAGAAAAGATGGACATAAAATTCAGTGGCTTTGGTTAGAGTGAGATTTTATTTTATTTTATTTTTTTATCTCCATAAGCTTTTATTTTTTCCAAGTTTTAAGTTAAATTGTGGCTACTTAACATACAGTGCAATATTAGTTTCAGGTATAGAACTTAGTGATTCATCACTTACATACAACACCCAGTGCTCATCACAACAACTGCCCTCCTTTAATACCCATCACCCATTTAACCCATTCCCCTGCCCACCTCCCTGTATCAGTATTTTTGTATCTTTTGGGTAAATACCTAGTAGTGCAATTGCTGGGTCATAGGATAATTCTATTTTTAATGTTTTGAGGAAACTCCACACTGTTTTCCAAAGTGGCTGCACCAATTTGCATTCCCACCAACAGTGTAAGGAGGGCTCCCCTTTCTCCCCATTCTAACCAATACCTATTGTTTCCCATGTTGTTAACTTTAGCCATTCTTACAGGTGTGAGGTGATATCTCATTGTAGTCTTGATTTGTATTTCCCTGACGATGAGTGATGTTGAGTATCTTTTCGTGAGCCTGTTAGCCATCTGTATGTATTCTTTGGAAAAATGTCTATTCATGTCTTTTTCCTATTTTTTAACTGGATTATTTGTTTTTGGGATTTTGAGTTTTATAAATTCTTTATATATTTGGGTAGCAACCTTTTATCAGATACATCATTTTCAAATATCTTCTCCCATTCCATAGGTTGCCTTTTAGTTTTGTTGATTGTTTCCTTCTTAGAGAGAGATTTTAATTAAAGGACAAAAAAGGGCTTCAATCAGGGAATGGTAGCTATTTTTCATTATGAAGTTTTTACTTATTAATAGAGATGCACACAAACAAAGACACGAAAGACAGAAGGAGAGAAGTGTAAAAGAGTAAATATAACAACTTCAGTGTCTTAATTAGAGATGAAAATTAGGGAGATTGGACTGGTGGTAAAAACTACAATAGCTAATAATCATTTATGGACAAGATTTCATTAATTTTACCTTTCTGAACAAAAAATAGAATAAAAATACAAAGAATTTTAACATGCTTTTGCATAGCATTTTACAATGTACAAAGTGCTCTGGCATTATCTCATCTATTTATAATGTGAGATAGAACTTATTTTTTTCATAATGATTGTTTACTCCCAGGTATCCAAAATATTTGGCTTTTGGTGATAGAGCTCCATTGAACTATAGAGTGAATGTGTTGATTCTAAGAGCTCAAGTGACAGTAATTACGGTCTAAAAACCATCTAACTTACTAATGGTAGAGAGAAGTAGATGGAAGATATAACCTGCATCCAAAGACAGCCTATCATACCACTGACTTAATGCGCTGGGAAATAATAAGTGGATAACTTTAGCTGCTGAAATTCATAGGAAGCTATATAAACCAAATAAAACACTGATGGAGGCTGTAAACTTGCCAGTAAATGAATTACAGTATCTTTGCCATTCCTTTATGCATGTAACTAAAATAGCAGCAGTGGGGATTTGAAAAATAAGCCATCATTAATTGATTTTAACATCAGTTCTTGAGGTGGTGAAAGACACTCCAGTCACCATTCATTAGCAAGGCCTTCATTATATTATTTAGAGCATGCATTTGTTAAATGGGAAAAGAAGGATTCTCTGTATATAAACATGATTATGCTAACCCATTATCAGTAGGGCATACATTTTGAGCTGTTTTTCAAGTAGTTAAAATGAGGGGGTTTTTTAAAGTAAGTTATATATTTTTGTCTAGCTTCAAGATACAACAGGACTGGGAACATTATATATGGTAAGGTTTATCTTTTCATCATACATAATTAACTCTGGCAAATCCTTATATTCCTTTTTAGCATCTATGATATGCTTAGAACCAATTGGAAAGGATTCCAGTTCTTAGATATGTCATGTTACTTCTTAGGATCATGGAATATTAAAGCTAGACAAAGCCTTCAGAATATCCAATTTTAGCCCATATTTTCAGATGAGAAAGCTAAGATTCAGGGAGGTTAATAGACTCATCCAAGTATACACAGCTAATATGGTGGCTTATTAGGGTCTAAAATTCAGAGTTCCAAACTGCCAATTTAGTGATCTTTCCATATCATAATGCCCTAATGTCACACTTGATTCTGCCACTACTTGCTGGTCTGTTGACTTCTTTGAACCAGCCTGCAAGAGATAAGACTTCAAGTTCACATCAACATCATCCCAGAATTACCAGTTCTTTCACTGCCACCAAATGAAAGAATGCCTGGGGAGCCATGTATCTTTTTAAACCTCACCATTTAAATTTGTACATCCGCTTGCATGTCCTGGGCATATTTACCTTCTCAAAACTAACTCAAAGCTGTAGACCTGGTCCCAAGGCCATCTCCTAATCAAATTGCACATGAAGTAGTTTTTCAAATTCTGATCTAGGATATTCTTTAATAATCATATGACTTTAATAATCATATTTTCACAAGCTGGTTCCTAGTTCAAAAATAATTTTATGTATATTAAGATTATTCCTGTACTAGATTTTGCCATTTCACTATGTAGGACAAAGATGTGAACATGACAATGAGGTAAACAAACAATTTAAGCAGCCTAAATGCAAATTAAAAGTTTTCCAGAGAAAGGCACCTTTAATAATGCCAAAAGGCATGGCAAACTGAAGTGTGGTTTGGGCAGATATGTGGATGAAGTCTAAGGGAAAGACTATAAGAGAAATGAGTGGGGGTAGAGGCCTAAGAAGGGCAAATTGTTGTATCAGTAACTCCAGTTCTTCACTTCTGCCTGTATCCATGTGCTTCGTCATGTACTTTTGCAGTCCTCTCCAGCATAGGTGGAATATTAATTCCGAGCTCCTGAGTTTAGTCACAATTACATGCTTTGGACAATGGGACTAACAAATGTGATGGAGTCTTCAAAAGAATTTGCACAATTGGGCTCACTCATTCTTGTGCTTATGCCTTCCAAGTGAAAAGAACATGCCTATCTTAGTCTGCTGCTCCCAGAGGCATGATTAAAGACATGTGAATCAAAGTTGCTACAGCTAAGGTGCCCTAGACTGGCTAGCCTAGAGCTAGAGCAAAGACTAACACAAGGATATATATGCAATAATGAGTAAAAACTAGTGTTTGCCACTGAGTTTTGAGGTAGTTTGTTATACAGCAGTTACCTGATATAGAATGTGGTTTCTCATGATTTGGAGATACCTATCCATTGTTAGAAGAAAATCAGTAAGTGGCAGAGGATCTTGAAGAGCAAAAGTAGCCCTTCTGATGAAGAAACTCATAAGCCTTAAGCAAGGCAGTGGTAATTTTTCTATCAAAGATGTTGTATCTGGGGGTGTGGAGTGGAGAAGAATGTTCCAGGAACCCATGCAAACTTGAATGGAAAGATTTATGAGGTCCAGGTTTGGAATAAAGAGTTTCTTTCCTGAGGTCATAGGGATTGCCATAGGCGGTGGAATTTTCAGCATTGGGAAGGCTTGGCACACAGAAGATGCGTAATGTTTTTTTCTCACTAAATTAGTGAATGAATTAGTGAAGGAAACCAAAGTCCAAAGCAAGTTCAGAGTAAAGAATTGCAGTAGGAAGCTGTGAAAGACAAGATATGGCTGTGTGTGTCTGTATGGGGGACCAGGTAGTAAGAGTGAAATTCAGGCAGCCCTAGTAAAAGTATGCATGAAAAGGATGAAGTAGTATAACTAGGAGGGTGCAGGGGCTTGTCTGTAACAAAATCACTGGTTGCAAGACTTGTGTGACAGAGTGCCATGAAAGACTGTTTGAGACTTTTTTTTCCTTTTCTAGAGATAATAGAATAAAGTAGAGATTATAGCTGAGATTAAGCCTTATTTGAAATAAAGATACATTTTCTCAGACTGAGTTTAAAGAAGCTTAGCTCTTGGCTCAAAGATTCTATGCCACCTGCATTTTCCATAAAGAGAACTAAGAGTATGATAAGGAGGAGAGCAGGCAACTTGGGGGCATGGCTAGGGTCCATCTCCAAATGGAGATATGACTTCAAACTCTTCCTGTATCAGTGTTCCTGTATTTCTGTGTTCCTCCTATATTCCCAAAAGATTATCTGTTCACCTTGCCTTCCTAAGGGAGGAAAAGAGGGCTCACCCTCTTGGTTACTCCTCCAATATTGAGAAAACTAGTTAATATTTGGACAGATCTAGAAGGGAGAACAGATGTCTATATCATTGGGCATATTGCTTTGCCTCCATATGTAATGGAGAACGATGAGAAGTATAAGGGACCAGGTCTCTTGGGAAAAAATGCCTGCTCACTCAAGTTCCCAGTTTTCACCGTCTGAAGTGTGTTTAAAAAATGGATCTCTCCTGTGACAATAGGTCACAGAAACAGGCTGCAGAATTTCTAGGATACTGCAAAGTAATGACCCATTATTAAAAAAAAATAAAATTGGCCATGTTTAACTATATTAACTAAAAAGAAGAGAGAGAAGACTCAAAAACCAAAATGAGAAATGGAAAATAATTCAAAAGACAACCACAGAAATACATAATGTGATAACAGATTACTATAAATAATTATTTACCAAAAAATCAGATAACTTAGGGGGAAAAAACAGATAACTCTTTTAAAAAAAAAAAACCAGTTACCAAAGGTGAATCATGAGTCTTGAATCCAAGAAATAGGAAATCTTACACCAATAATAAGAATGAAAATTGAATTAGGAATCAAAAATCTCCCAGCACAGAAAAAAACCAAGACCACATGGATTCATTAGTGAATTCTACCAAATATTAAAAAAAAACTACTAATGGCAATCTTTATCACATTCTTACAGATAATGGAATAGAGGGTACACATTCAAAATCATCCCATGAGGCCAGTACTACCCTGATACCAAAGCAGGTTAAAAACAATGCAAGAGGGACACCTGGGTGGCTCAGTCAGTTAGGTGTCTGCCTTCAGCTCAGGTCATGATCCCAGGGTCCTGGAGTTGAGTCCCCACATCAGGTTCCTGGCTCAGAGGGGAGCCTTCTTCTTCCTCTTCCTCTGCCTGCCTCTCTCCCTGCTCGTTTTCTTTCTCTCTCTCTGTCTGCTTCAAATGACTAAATTTAAAAAAATTAAAAATACAAGAACAGAAAAGTCTAGTTTGTCCAGTAAAAGTATTGCTACACTAGCTTTCTTTTGACATCCATTTGTGTGATAAATGTTTCTCCACCTCCTCACTTTCAATCTGCAGGTGTCTTTAGATCTAAAATGAATCTCTTGGGGGCAGCATATACATGGGTCTTGGCTTTTATTTATCCATTCTAACATCCTATGTCTTTTGATTGGAGCATTTAGTCCTCTTACATTAAAAGTAATTATTGATAGATATGTATTTATTGCCATTTTATTACTTCTTTTGTTATTGTTTCCAGAGATTTTCTCTGATCCTTTCTTGTCCTTGTCACTTTTGGTCTCTCCTTTGCACTCGTTCTTTACTATTTCTTTACTGTTTCTTCATTTTTCTTTACTATTTCTTTACTATTTTACTTTACTATTTCTTTTTTTTTAAGATTTTATTTATTTATTTGAGAGAGAGGCAGTGAGAGAGCATGAGCGAGGAGAAGGCCAGAGGGAGAAGCAGACTCTCCGTGGAGCTGGGAGCCTGATGCGGGACTCGATCCCGGGTCTCCGGGATCATGACCTGAGCCGAAGGCAGTCGTCCAACCAACTGAGCCGCCCAGGCGTCCCTACTTTACTATTTCTTGAAGGGTAGTTTTACTGGTCACAAAATCCTTTGTCTAGGAAACTCTTTATCTCTCCTTCTATTCTGAATGATAGCCTGAATGAGCTATGAATGAATGATAGAATGAATGACCAGGGAGAGGAAGGCAGAGGAAGAGGGAGAAGCAGGCTCCCCTCTGAGCCAGGAACCTGATGTGGGGGCTCAATTCCAGGACCCTGGGATCATGACCTGAACTGATAGAGTATTCTTGGCTGCAGATTTTTCCCATTCAGCATTGTGACTATATCATGCCATTCTCTTCTGACTTGCCAAGTTTCTGTTGAGAAATCTCTGGCTAGACTTAGGGTTTTCTCTTGCAAGTTAAGGACTTCTTTTGTCCTTAACTGCTGCTTTTAAGATTTTTTTCATTATCACTATATTTTGCAAACTTAATTACCATACATCTTGGTGTTGGCCTGCTTTTGTTGATTTTGATGGGATTTCTCTGTGCCTGCTGGATCTGGATGTCTGTTTCCTTCCCCAGATTAGGGAATTTTTCTGTTATTATTTCTTGAAATAAATTTTCTGCTGCCTTTCCCCCTCTCTTCTTATTCTGGGACTCTATAATACGAATGCTATTGGGTTTGATATAGTCACTAAATTCCCTAACTCTGTCCTAATGTTGCATAATTCTTCTCTTTTGTTCAGCTCCATTAGTGTCCATTATTTTACCTTCTAGGTCACTGATTCATTCCTCTGTTTTTTCTAGCCTGCTATTCATTGCATCAGGCCTGTTTCCAATCTTGTGTATTGCACTCTTCATCTCTAATTGATTCTTTTTTAACTTTTTCATACCTGTTTTAAGGGTCTCACTGATGTTTTCTATTCTTTTCTCAAGCCCAATGAGCATAGGACCCTCACTTTAAAATCTCCATCAAACATATTTATTTACATCTGTTTCACTTAGATCTCTCACTGTGATCTTATCTTGTTCTTTCATTTGGGATAAATTTCCTCCCTCTTGGCATTTTGTCTAAGTCTCTGCCTTCTTCTTGTTAGAAAAGTCAGTTATATCTCCTGCTCCTGAAAGTAATGGCCTTATGAAGAAGAGATCGTGTAGTGCCCAAAGCCTGGTGCCTCAGGGAGTATCTCTGGTGTGTCCTGCATGCACTCTGCTATTGTGTTTTAACTGCTCCATCCTTCAGGCCATTCATCTGCATAGGCTCTCCTTGCCTGTTGTGGGCAGTTTTTAAAAATCTACATAATATCTTGTGATATAAAGAAAAAATGAAAGGAAAGTAATTTTTAATATAAAATATATTTTAAATATAAGTGTTCACGTACACTCACAGAAGAAAGAGTCATATGCTTAGTAGTACTT
Organism: Mellivora capensis; assembly: GCA_004024625.1. NCBI lineage: Eukaryota > Metazoa > Chordata > Mammalia > Carnivora > Mustelidae > Mellivora > Mellivora capensis. Next base: position 7,025 of record PISX010028868.1, on the reverse strand, counting down.
ATAATAAATTTGGATTAAAAAGAAATAATAAACTTTAAATGCATATTATTCACTGAAATAAGCCTATCTGCAAAGGCTAATACAGTATGTATTAGTCCGGGTTCTTATTCTACATATATGACATTCTGGAAAAGGCAAAACCATGGAAACAGTAAAAAGATTAGTGGTTGCTGGGGATTAGGGAACGGAGGCGAGGAATAGGTGGAAAACAGAGGGTTTTTAGGGCAGTGAAACTGTTCTGTATGATCCTGTAATGGTGGATACATGTCATTATCCATTTGTCAAAGCCCATACAATGATGTGAAACACCAGGAATAATAATAAAACCCAAGGATTTGGTTTGATAATGATGTGTTGATGTAGGTTCATTGATTACAATGAATGTACCATTCTGGTGCAAGATGTTGATACTGGGCAAGGCTGTCCAGAGGAGGAGGTATGCAAGAATGCTCTGTACTTTCTGCTCGGTTTTGCTGTGAACCTAAAGCTGCTCTAAAAAGTAAAGTGAATAATAAGAATAATAACAAAAGTCAAGAGCCCAAATCAGGTAATTTTCAAGTAAAAAAGGAAATAAGATAATATGCAACTGAATACTATTGAAATTTTAATTTTTTTAAATTTTGAAATAAAAGCTAAATAATTATATTCATGTATATTTCCAGAATCTTCATAAGAGGGATAGGTATATAAAACAGACTGATTCAGGCATGTTGTGTTGGCCACTCAAATATGAGTGGCACTGCCATTAGTGGCATGATTTTCCAGATTAGTAAACAGTTTCTAGTAAAATTCCAAACAAAATGAATTCAGTCTTTCCTCAGTGCATTTATGATAGTAACATTTACATTCCTGGAAAATATAGTGATTATTAAAATTTACAAAATACTTTTTAAATTTAAGAAATAGAATTATGCTCTATATTTTATAATTATTAACAGGTTTTTACCATCATGAATGTCAAGTGGGACAATTGAAGGTAGTGCAGGAAGTAAATTTTTTTCATGGACTAGGTTTGTCCCACTTAGTGTCTCTCATTTCTGAACTCCTCCCCCTACATGTCAATAAAGCTTCCCCAAAACACTGGAATCATACTTACACCTATGAACCTCCCTAAGAAGAGCAATTGTCTCAAGTTATGTCAATTAAAAATAATCAAACTTAAAGTCCTTTAAAAACATTATACTTAGATGAAATGGGATACATTGAATTAAGCTGCAGATCCAAGTAGAAAATTCTCACACAACAATGGTAAAGAATATTTATAATATCCACTGAGTAAGTATGTAAATTTGGTCTCTGTGTAAAACTCACATTCAAGTAATGGATCTAAAGTTGACAGCAGTGAATCCTACTTCAAATCCAATAGATTTTAAGTGAGTTTTACATAATTTTAAAACAGGTCATTTTCTTATAGTTCTTTGACACCATTAAGAATTCTTGTGTCATTATTAATAATTTCACTGTATATAAGATGAAACCCTGGGAAGACAAGACTTTTGAAATAACTCATGATTAATAGCAAGTACAGAGAACATATTTTTAAAGTATTTTTTAAACTTTTTATTTGGAAATAATTTCAACCTTACATAAGAGCTGCAAAATAGTATGAAACATTTTCATGTGCCTTTTATCTAGATTTACTTGTTGTTGATATTCTTTCCCATTTGTTTTATCACTCTGTCTCTAGATAGATGACAAATATTGATATATTTTTTTCTGAATCATATAAGAATTAGTTTCAGAAATTAGGCCTCTTTACTCCTAGATATATAAATATGTATTTCCCAGGAACAAGGATATTCTCTTACTCTGACATTGATACAGTACTATTATTTAATCTGTAATCCATATTTCAATTTTGGCAATTAAATAAAACCCCTTATAACAATTCTTTAAAGTGTAAGATACTGTCCAGGATTTCATATTACATTTAGTTGTCATATTGCTTTAGTCTCCTTTAATCTGAAACAGTTCTATAGCCTTTCTTTGTCTTTTATGACATTGACATTTTCAAAGAATCATTGAAGTCCCTCCATTTGGATTTTTCTAATAATTATATTTCACACTATGCAGTTTTGACAGGAATTCCACAAAAGTAATGTTGTTCCTTTCTCAGTACATTCCATCAGGATGTATATATGTTATCTTCTCCCATTATGAGGGATTAGAAGAGTACCTATACTAGAAAAAAAGATCTAGGAAAAGCAAGCCTGCTCAAACCAGTAAAATGTGCTGCTTAATTTTGGTGCTTTTTCATAAGTAAGTAAAAACTCAAGTTGATTTGACCTAAACACACAGTATTCTCTTTGAAAAGAAAAAGTCAATTCATTGTCAAGATAACATATGGAATATCACCTTCATTGACACAAACTGAGATTTTCAAAATCAGATTTAAATTATGTTGACATTTAATATGCATGATGATATATCCTGTCAAAAGACTAGATAGAACTTAGCTGGTGGTCATAGGATATTGCTTTACAGTCAATGTGTTTGTGAATTCCGTGCATCAGAAGGAAAGAGGACCACCTCATGAGACTGTGTGTTGGGTCTTTGCAAAGGGTTAGCTGCAAAGTGCTTTCCTGTAGCTCAATGAAATGAAAAAGAGAAGATTCATTTTTCTCTCATTTTGCTTCCATCTGATTCTGTTCTGTTAGCAAAGTACTTGAAGTAAAGCATCTATTAATCTTGGAACAACCACTGAATTTAATTACCATGTCTAATGTTAGCTTGTACAAAGTGTTATAGGAATATGTTTTCTTCCATAAGAAGTACAGTACAATATGTTCTTCTATTTCAAATCCATTTCACTTAATTCCAGTGCTTTGACAGGAAAAAGCAATACTGCTGCCGACCTTCATAATCAGGCTGCTCTCTCTTGCTGAACTACACACCTGAGAAAAATCACATCCCACTTGCCTTCATCCCAACATGTTGCCATAAAGAAGTATTTCCATTTGTTCTCCTCCCAAAAAAAATAATGAGGGGAGCATGAATAATTGTCATATTCCAAGAGACTATGATGAATTTTATTAGTGTACAAAACATATTGCATGAATTTACCAAGGGTCTTTATTCTGAGCTCACATATGTTCTGCAAAGCTGTCATTTTAAACTGCTCATAGAGTGGTGCTAAGTGGCGCATTCCATTTCCTTGTATGGCTATTCACCTTTTCGGGTGGATAGTGGGTGGGTATTAAAGTCTACATGCTGTGATGGGAATCTGTACAAAGTTTATACTTCTCTACACATTTTTGAGGTGAAGCAAGTAGAAATGAAAACAGAAAGTCATATTGATTCTCCCCAGGCGTCTTTTGAATTAAAAGACTATTTAAAACTGGAAGGTTATTTGATGGTATGTTGGGTAATTGAGTACAGGGTCAGCATTGTCGGTGGAAAATAACACTGTTAATGGTTGTGAAATGATGACCCTCCATCTTCCTAAAGTGCAAGAAGAAATTTAAATATAACCACAATACTTTGAATTTCATCCCTAGAATTTATTCATCTTCTAACTGGAAGTTTGTATCCCTGACTAATATCTCTGTAATTCTCTCAACTCCCAGCCCCAACTATACAGTGGTAATCCTATTGTCATACATAAATGTATCAAACCAACATGTTATACACCTTAAACTTACACAATGTTATATGTCAATTATATCTCAATTAAAAATTTAACATAAAGCATAGAAAGAGGTATTTAGTTCACGTATTTTTTTAAAACCCCACCAACTTGTTAAGATGAGGGAAATTGGAGGGGGAGATGAACCATGAGAGACTATGGACTCTGAAAATCAACCTGAGGGTTTTGAAGGGGCGGGGGTGGGAGATTGGGGGAGCCAGGTGGTGGGTATTATGGAGGGCAGGCATTGCATGGAGCATTGGGTGTGGTGCAAAAACTATGAATTCTGTTACGCTGAAAAGAAATTTTAAAAAAATTAAAAATAAAAAAAATTTAAAAAGGAGGACACGCATTGCATGGAGCACCAGGTGTAGTGCATAAAAAATGAATCTGGAACACTGAAAGAAATAAAATAAAATTAAGACGTTAAAAACAAACAACCAAACATGGATTGATTGGGCACCTGAGTGGCTCAGTTGGTTAAGCAACTGCCTTTGGCTCAGGTCATGATCCCAGAGTCCTGGGATTGAGTCCCACATGGGGATCCCTGCTTAGCGGGGAACCTGATTCTCTTTCTCCCTCTCCCCACCACTCCCCCTGCTTATGCTTTCTCTCTGTCAAATAAATAAATAAATTCTTAAAAAGAAAAAAAAAGATTTGTCAAATAGGATTTTTCCTAGAGAGCCTAAGAAGGGGAAGGTGACCCCCATGCTGTCATATTGAGACAAGAGTCAGAGATGGGCTAGAAGGCATCTCTAACTACTTCTGACCTTTCAGACTTTAGTGCATAGTCATATCAAGGAAGTGATCTTATGATCTTACGAGGTCAAATCAGAAATAGTTATTTCAAACAAGTATAATAACTTTGTGTTCACCATTAACTATCTTGCTCTGGCTATTCCATCATACTTAAGGCAAGTAAAATGATAAAATTGTTTTTTTAAGATTTTATTTATTATTTTATTTGAGAGAAAGAGAGAGAGAGCTGGAGGAGGAGCAGAGGAGGAAGGACAAGCAAACTCTGTGCTAAGCACAGAGCCCAATGTGGGGCTTGATTCCAGTACCCTGAGATCATGACCTGAGCGGAAACCAAGAGTCAGGCCATTAATTGACTGAGCCACCCAAGTGCCCCTAAATTGGTTTTATATTATAGTTAAATGTATTATGACTCAGTTTTACTTCTCTCTGAAAGAACCTATTATACATTTTCTGAATGGAACCACACACTGAAGCTTTCAAAATATGATAATAAATAATAACAAAAAGTAATAAAAGAGAATCATCCTGTTCTTGAATTATGATAACAATCATATGTATTTTCATAATTACATTTTTTATTATTTAAATTCTCAATCCCTTACATGCATATATCTATTGGTTTACTTCCTTTCCAATCCTATTTCTGTCTGCTCACTTTCACATCCTCTACTTTCCTGCCCAAGTAACCAAACCCCATTTCTGCTAGTGTTGCTCCTTCACTTGAAAGGCTTTCCTTGCACTGCTGCCACCACTTCTTTTTCTGTGCTTTCATCTTCAGAGCTTTAAATACTCCTCATCTTTCTAGATTCAGTTTAAATTCACCTTCTTGATAGCTTTCCTGACTGAATATAATTTCCCCTTTCCCTATTTATCAATTATCCTTTAGCTACACCTTTCTTGTTATCATATCTTATTTGTATTTTGTACCTTTTTTGTTCATTTATGCAAGTTATTTATTAAATGTCTCCTATGTACTAAGCGGCATGTGCCAGAGATTACTATAAATAAAACAAGTCTAGATCCATGTCCTCAGGAAGCTCTCATTCTGTCAGGAAATATAAACATTAAGGAAAGACTTACAAAAATGATGAATTCTGTAAAAGAGAAAACACAAGATATATAGCTAGCGCCTAAAAGATTATGTCTCTAACCTAGTCTAATGGGTCAAAAATGTCTGTCCTTGGTCAACTGGGATCAAGTTATATGACTTGAGGGTTGAGTTACACTTCACTTGGCTTGAGTCCCAGTATATGAAAATGCATTGTTCTGGAAATTACAGAGCAATCCATTCATATTCACTCAGCTTGGGGCTTCAGAAAGCATATTATTCAATTGCAAATAGTATCTATAAAAACTGGATCCACAGTGTGCATACTAAGAGTCCCCCAGAAGTTTACAAAAGTTTGAAGCTGGTTCATGGGACATTTCTTGAACACTCTGCAGGCCAGGCCTGGTGCCAAGTGCTAAGGATACATATAGTGCTGCTGATGACATGCTCCCTTCCTTCAAGGTGCTCATGGTGTAGGAGACAGCATCTCTCTGATTGTTCTAATAGTATCTCAAATTGTGTCTGCCAAGACCCTAACTACATTGGGAAAACAGCAAAGGAGGGGATCTCCTAGTCATCTATTTTGTCCTTTTATGCAGTTCCTTTATTTTTAGTCTTAAAGACTTCTTTCCATGAAACAATATGTCATCATTTTTGCTCCAAGGAATTTGAAAAACAGATGGAAGGATGGAAATTTTTCTTTTGGGGGTTCTGTATACATGAGAAACAGAATCCCCAATAGCTGTAACATAAAAGCATATTATAGCTCTTCATGTTCGTAGAATAGTAAATAATAAATTTCCCATGGGCAGACACAGTCTCTTACTCCTTTCTGTATCTCCTGAATCATTCAGTGCAGTGCCTTTTACTTAATTTGTCCTCAGCCAATAGAGTGAATGCATGAGTAAATGAAAAATTGATGAATGAACAAACAAAGGAATAAACAAATTAGTTGGAGAGGTTAAAGAATAGAACATCAATGACACTTGGAGTTAACTTGGAAAGTGGAACATGGAGGAATCATGTCATTCCACTATTTTTACTGCAGAAGAATTTTAATATTTGGTCAATATGACTAGTGTTCTTACAATTAACTAAGATCAGATTTATCCATGATCTAAAAATAAACATTGATGGTTTTTTGTAAAGTCTTTCTTTCCCTACACACACAGGAAAAGAGATCATTCAGGAAATAACAAATAAGAAATAGAAACAATCGATTTCTTTCATGAAGAAATTGATTGTTTCTATTTCTTATTTGTTATTTCCTGAATGATCTCTATAAAGTACTCATGAAAGAAATTGAGGAAGACACAAAGAAATGGAAAAATGTTCCATGGTCCTGGATTGGAAGAACAAATATTGTGAAAATGTCTATGCTACCTAAAGCAATGTACACATTTAATGCAATCCCTATCAAAATCCCACCCATCTTTTTCAAAGAAATGGAACAAATAATCCTAAAATTTATATGGAACCAGAAAAGACCTCGAATAGCCAAAGGAATATTGAAAAAGAAAGCCAAAGTTGGTGGCATCACGATTCCGGACTTCAAGCTCTATTACAAAGCTGTCATCATCAAGACAGTATGGT
>PISX010028867.1:0-20943 GCA_004024625.1 Mellivora capensis | reverse complement strand
AAACATTAAAACTCAACCTAGGGATAGGATTAGGGCCTACGTGCATAGCAGGTCTGATCTCCTGGTGCTGAGGCAGGCTCCCTGGGTGGCTGAGGTGAGCGCGGTGGTCAGGTGGTTCCTCTGGCTCCGGGTTTGTAACCAGGTGGGTCGCCGATGCTAGAAGTAGCGTCAGGGGTGCATATGCAGGTGTCTCCCGCTCCGAGAGTTCTGTGCAGCTCCAAATGGCACAATTTCCTCCTGGGTGACAGGCAGAGTCCTGAGGAATGGCTCAGAGGTCCCCAGTCTGGAGGGGTTGGGGGCCATGCTTCTGGGGATGGAAGCCTTAAAACCCAACCTAGGATTAGGGCTAGGGTTAGGGCCTAAGGGCACAACAGGCCCCATCTGCCTGTGCTGAGGTGGGCTCCCTGGGGGCTGCATTGAGGGCGTGGCTCAGGCAGGGAGTAGGACTTCGGATTTGTGGCCAACATGGCCACTGTTGATGGCATTGGCTTCATGCGCTTATTCCCACTCTGAGGAGTCTATGCAGCTCCAAATGACACAATTTTCTCTTAAGTGTCAGGCAGAGTCCTGGGATGTGGCTCAGGGGTCCCAAACCTGGAGGGCTTAGGGGCCAGACCACTGGGGATGGAAGCCTTAAAATCCAACCTAGGGTTAGGGTTAGGTTCTAGGGGCATGGCAGGCCTGAATTGCGGGCACTGGGGTGGGCTCTCCAGGGGATAAGTAGAGGGCGGGGTCAGGCAGCACGTCAGACTTTGGGTTTCTGGTGATGGGGGCCACCGAATGTGAGGGTGGCCTCTAGGGGGCATGTAGGTTTCTCCCACTCTGAGGGTTTTATGCTGTTGCAAGGGACATGGTTTCTTACTGGGTGGAAAGTAGAATCCTGGGTGTGGCTGAGGAGTTTCCAATCTGGAGGGTTTGGGCACCAGGCCTATGGGGACAGAAGCCTGAAAATCCAAACTAGGTTTAGGGTTAGTGCCTAGTGGCGTGGTGTGCCAGATTTGCCGGCACTGAGGTGGACTCCCCAGGGGCTGAGTTGAGGCGGGGTGAGAGGCAACACATCAGCCTCAAGGTTTGTGGCCAAGGGGGCCACTGAAGTGGGGTGGCTTCAGGGGTGCATGCAGGTGTCTCCCGCTCTGAAGGTTCTGTGCAGCTCCAAAAGGCACAATTTCCTTCTAGGTGGCAGGCAGAGTCCTGGGGAGTGGCTCAGAGGTCCCCAATCTGGAGGGCTTGGGGTCATGCCTCTTAGGCAGAAGCCTTAAAACTCAACTTGGGTTAGGTTTAGGGCCTAGGGGTATGGCAGGCCCCATCTGCTAGCAGTGAGGAAGGCGGTTATTTCATATCTGCAGTAACTTGTCACAACAGCACAAATACGCTTTATCTCCACACTCAGACTCCCCAGCAGTTGTTTCTTTACCACGTTTGCCATTTCACATGAGCTACTTCAGTGCATTTCACCCCAAACAGGAACACTGTCCCATGGAACCACCATATAACCTGAAATGAGGAGATCATTACAGATTCCACCTTATAAAATGACCATATGCCCACTTCAACTGTGTCCACCCGCCTGACTATCTGAAATGTCTTTTACTATTCTCCAGGTTTCTTCTGGTTAGGGTGAGAGTTGGGCATTAGAGGTTAGGAGTATAAGGCTATGGTTTAGGATTTAGGATTAGGGTTAGTTTAGGGATGAAGTGAGGGTCAGGTTCAGAGTTCATGTTCAGGGGGTCGATGAAAGTGGGGGATTGCTGGGATGGACCCAGCTTTGCTTTCAGATTTCTCCTGCCCTGAATCCTTTCCAGGGTTCCAAACAGCAGAGTTTTCTTCTGTGTTGTAGGCTTAGTCCTCAGGTATTGCTCAGCTGTCCTCACTCCCTGGGGAATTACAGGCAGAGCCTTGGGGATGGACCTCTCAGAACACAACCTACTATAACTGTTAGGGCCTTGGACCTAACTGGACCAAACTGAGGGTGCATCGGTGATGTTCCTGGGGTGGGGGGATGGGGGGCTGAGATGAAGGCATGGGTCATGATGAGTGTTAGGATCCGGATTTGTGTCCAAGGGTGAACTAAACGTGGATGTGGCCTCATGTGGACATGCAGATTTCTCCTACTCTGAATCCTTATCAGATTTCCAATTGGCACGGGTTCCTTCTGGGTGGCAGACAGAGTCCTCTGGTGTTGTTCAGGTGTCCCCAACACGTAGGGCATTCATGCCAGGACTCTGGGGACAGAACCCTGAAAATCCACCCTAGGGTTAAGGTTAGGGCCTAGGTGCATGTCAGGCAAGAACTTCCCAGGCTGTTAGATTTTTACTGGGGGATGAATTGACACAAAATGTCAGGGTGAGTGTCAGGCTCCAGCTTTGTGTCCAGGGGGCTGCTGAACATGAGGGTTAGCCATGCAGATTTCTCCAGTATTGAATCTTTTCCAGAGTTCCAAAGGGCAAAATTTCCTTCAAAGAGGCCAGCTGAGTCCTTTGCTATTGCCCAGATATCCCGAACTCCTGCCCTTTGGAGCACGGCCACTGGGGATGGACCACTCAGAACCCAACCAAGGGTTAGAGTTAGGGTTAGGGCCTAGAGGCATGGAATGACAGATCTAAAGGTACTTTGGGGAGTGTTCCAAGGGCTGAGTTGAGGGCCTGGGTCAGAGTGACTGCTGGCTCTGGGTTTGTGTCCAGAGGTCCACTAAATATGGGTGTGGCCTGAGGTGGGCATGCAGATTTCTCTTGCTCTGAATCCTTTCCGGAGTTCCAAATAGCAAGGGTTCCTTCTGGGTGGCAGGAGGAGTCCTATTGTATTGCTCAGGTATCTGCATACCCTAAGGCTTGAGAGTCAGGGAGGGGTCTGGGGACAGAAGACTCAAGGCTAAACCTATTTTCAGGTTTAGGGCTGAGAGGTATGACAGAGGTTTGCAGGCCTTAACATGAGCTTTCCAGGGAGGCGAGTTGAGGGCTTCGGCCAGAGGAGTGTCAGGCTCTCTGTTGTGTCCAGGGACCCCTGAATGTGGGGTGGATTCACGTGGGCATGCAGATTTGTCCTGCCCTGAATCCTTTCCAGAGATCCAAATGGTAGGGATTCCTTCTGGGTGGCAGATGGAATCCTGTGGCAGTTTTTAGGTATCCCAATGTATAGTGCTTGGTGGCCAGGCCTCTGGGGACAGAAGCCTCAAATTCCAACTGAGGGTCAGGGTGAGGCCCTGGGGGCATGGCAGACCCAATCACCCAGAGCTGATGCAAACAACTTCCCAGGTGCTGAGTTGAGGGCTTGGGTCAGAGTGAGTGGCTGGCTTCTGGATCGAGTGTAGGTGGCCAATGAACAGGGGGGTGGCCTCATATGGACACACAGATTTCTCCTGCTCTGAATTGTTTCTGTGGGTCCAAATGCCACAGTATCTTTCTGGGTGCCTGGTGAGGCCTCTGTTATTTTGCAGATATCCCCAATGTGTAGAGCTCAGATACCAGGCCTCTGGGGACAGAAACCTGAAAGTTCAACCTAGAGTTGGGGTTAGGGCCTAGGGGCATGGCAGGCCTGATTTTCCGGTCTTGAGGTGAACTCTTAAGGTGGTGGAGTTGAGGGCTTGGGTCAGGGTGACTGTCAGGCTCCAGGTTAGTGTCCAGGGGACCACAGAAAGTGGGAGTTACCTAAAGCGGGCATGCAGATTTCTCTTGCCTTGAATCCTTTCTGCGGTTCCAAATGCCATGATATCTTTCTGGGTGCCAGGCCTGCTCTTCATTATTTTTCAGATATCCCCAATGTTTAGAGCTTGCCTGCAAGGCCTCTGGGAACAGAAGCCTGAAAGTCCAACCTAGGGTTGGGGTTAGGGCCTACGTAGGGGCATGACAGGCCAGATTTTCCAGTGCTAAGGCAAACTCCTTATGCCACAGAGTTGAGGGCTTGGGTCAGGGTGACTGTCAGGCTCTGGGTTAGTGTCCAGAGGATCACTGAAAATGGGAGTTGCCTCATGTGGGCATGTAGATATTTCCAGCTCTGAATCCTTTTCCAGAGTTCCAAATGGCATGGTTTTGTTTTGTTTTGTTTTGTTTTTTAATAAACATATTTTAATCCCCAGGGCCAAATAGCATGGTTTTCTTATGGGTGGCAGGCAGAGTCCTGTGGCATTGCTCAGGTATCCCCAAAGTGTAATGTTTGGTTGCCAGGCCTCTGGAGACAGAAGCCTCAAAGCCCAAGCTAGGGTTAGGTTTAGGGCCTAGGTGTATGGAACGCCTGATCTGCTGGCACTGAGGCCAACTTCCTGGGGGATTAGTTGCGGGTGTCAGTCTCTGGGGTATGCAGCTGTGATGAGGTTTAGAATAGAAGTGAGGTCCAGAGCTGACAACCAAGAAAGAATTCTTAAGACGTCTCTGGTGCAGAAAGGTGATTTTATTTGAGCACGGGACAGGACCTGTGGGCACAAAGAGCTGCTGCCCTGGGATTGTGAGGGGTGGCTGATTATAGACTATGGGGTTGGGGGAGGTAAGGAAAAGGGAGGTTTCAAAAGAACTTTCCTATGCTAAAGAGTACCTACAAGATACCAGAGATCCTGCCATTGTCAGGTTAAGGTGTTTTTGCTTTTAGTAAGGCATGAACAATAAAATAGTTGGCCGCTTCCTGGAGGAGTGTCACACTCCTGCTATCACATGTCCTTATCAATGAAGAGAAGAAATTTAGGTTTAGAAGAAATTTAACTTTGTTTACATTTCCCTCTGCCTCAGCCTCCCCCCTCAATTTTAGGGTGGGGAAGAGGATGTTAGGGCTTCAAGAACTGAGTTATGGGTCTGCAAGTTAGGCTATTGATAAGGAAGCCTCTTCCTTATAAATCACTAGGACATTTGTGAACTGAGGGAAATTCAGGTCTTGCAGGATTTTGATCTCTACAAGTAAACTATTTGTTTCCTTTAGGGCAGCCGGGAATGCCCAAGGAATGTCACAGTCTCCCAGGGGGGCGGGGTTGTAGGGTGCCAGCTTCTGGTTCATCCTCAGCTTGCCTTCTGCTCCCTCATCAGCGGGGCCTCTGAAGGTGGGTGGGTTCAGGTGAGCATGCAGATTTCTCCTGCTCTGAATCCTTTCTGGTGTTTGAAATGGCATGGTTTCCTTCTGGGTGGCAGGCAGAGTTCTCTGGCTTTGCTCATGTTCCCCAGTGTAGGGCTTGGGAGCCAGGCCTCGGGAGACAGAAGCCTCAAAGTCCAACCTTGGGTTAGGGTAAAGGACTAGATCATGGCAGGCCTGATCTGCAGGCAGTGAGGCAAGCTTCCCCAGGTGCTGAGTTGAGGGTCTGGGTCAGGGGAGTGTCAGTCTTAGTTTGTGTCCAGGAGGCCATGGACATTGGTTGTGCCCTCATGTGGCATGCAGATTGGTCCTGCTCTGAGTCCTTTCCGGAGTTCCAAATGGCACGAGTTCCTTCTGGGTGGCAGAAGGGGTCCCCTTGTATTGCTCAGGTGTCCACAATCCCTAGGGCTTGGGAGCCAGGCCTCTGGGGACAGAAGACTCAAAGCTAGACCTATTTTCAGGTTTAGGGCCTAGAGGCATGGCAGAGGTTTGCAGGCCTTGAAGCGAACTTTTGGGGGGGCTGAATTGAGGGTGTGGGTCAGAGGAGTGTCAGGCTCCCTGTTGTGTCCAGGGGCCCCTGAATGTGGGGTGGATTCACATGGGCATGCAGATTTGTCCTGCTCTGAATCCTTTCTGGAGAAACAAATGGCAGGGTTTCCTTCTGGGTGGCAGATGGAGTCCTGTGGCAGTTTCCAGGTATCCCCAATGGGTAGCACTTGGTGGCCAGGCTGGGGACAGAAGCCTCAAATCCAACCAAGGGTTAGGGTGAGGGCCTAGAGATATGGCAGACCTGATAAGCCAGAGCTGAGGCGAACAACTGCCCAGGGACTGAGTTGAGGGTTTGGGTCAGGGTGAGTTGCTGGCTTCTGGATTGAGAGCAGGGAGCCACTGAATGTCGGGGTGGCCTCATGTGGGCATGCAGATTTCTCCTGCTTGGAATCCTTTCCATGGGTCCATATGCCACGATCTTTCTGGGTGCCTGGCAAGACCTCTGGTATTTTTCAGATATCCCCAATGTGTAGAGCTCAGCTACCAGGCTTCTGGGGACAGAAGCCCAAAAGTCCAACCTAGGGTTGGGGTGAGGGCCTAGGAGCATGGCAGGCCCAAATATCTGGTGCTGAGGTGAACTCCTTAGGCAGCAGAGTGGAGGGCCGGTGTCAGGGTGACTGTCAGACTCCGGACAGACTGCAGGGGGCCACTGTACATGGGGGTGACCTCATGTGGGCATGCAGATATCTCTTTCCTGCACTGAATTCTTTCCAGAATTCCAGATGGTATGGTTTCCCTCAGCGGTGGGCCAGGCATGTTCCTTGGTATTTTTCAGATATCCCCAATATGTAGAGCTTGGCTGTGAGGCCTCTGGGGACAGAAGCCTCAAAGTCCAACCTAGCATTGGGGTGAGGGCCTAGGGGCATGGCAGGCCCGATTTTCCAGTGCTGAGGCGAACTCCTTTCTACAGTACGTTTCCTTCCTATAAACATGTCAGGACATGGAATTAAAATTTGTCAAAGAAATGTGTCACTTATAAAATGTCTTATGGTTTTATAATAAACCAGACGTTTATTTACTTTGAAGTATAAGTTTCAAGAAGACAGGATGCATAGGGTGGCTCAGTTGGTTAAGCTTCTGCCTTTAGCTCAGGTCATGATCCTAGGGTCCTGCAATTGAGCCCTACATCAGGCTCCCTTTCCCTCTGCCCATTCTCCCTGCTTGTGCTTTCTCAAATAAATAAATGAAATCTTTAAAAAATTTTTTGTTCAACAACACAGTGTTAAATGTGTGCTACCACATATGTTTATTTACTTCTACCTCAGGGTAACAGGCAAAATATTTAAAAAATTTAAAAAGTGCTTTTTAATTTTTTGCCCAAGCTAATTTATAGACTTTATTTATTTGGGGGTACAAATAGGGAGAGGGGCATAAGGAAAGAGAATCTAAAGCCAACTTCCCACTGAGCCGAGAGAATGACTGGGGCTGATTCCCAGGACCCCGGATCATGATCCAAGCCAATGATCATGACCCAGAACCAAGAGTCGGATACCCCACTGCCTGTGCCACCCAGATACCCCTAAAAAGGTATTTTTAAAGAAATCAAATATCTTACCTGTTGAATTCTGTATCCTTTCTGAATTCTATCCATGTGTTGCTAGGTTATTAAACATATTGATCAGGGACACCTGGGTGGCTCAGTTGGTTGGACGACTGCCTCCGGCTCAGGTCATGATCCCGGAGTCCCGGGATCGAGTCCCGCATCAGGCTCCCAGCTCCACGGAGAGTCTGCTTCTCCCTCTGACCTTCTCCTCGCTCATGCTCTCTCTCACTGCCTCTCTCTCAGATAAATAAATAAAATCTTTTAAATAAAAAAAAATAAACATATTGATCAAAGGACTAGTATACACTCTGGCTGAAGGAGCTGGGGGCACCTTTGGCGAATATTTAGAAAGTATCATCATCTTTCCCAGCCTGTGAAAAATTCTTCATTAGTTTAATATTAGTGTAATACAGTGATGGAATTAGAGATTCTCAGGGCTATTTCAACATGCTTTAAATTCCACCTTCTTCCCAAAGTTCTGTTGGTTGGATGGCAATGTCCCATTCTTATTGTGAAATCACTAATATCACATTTTTTTTTTCATTTTTGTCTTCATTTTTTTTAAAAAGGCAGTTACTCCCCACTTCCTACCATCTCCTGGCAACCACTAATTTACTTTCTGTCTCTGTGGATTTTAGGCTCCCTCCTAGGTAATACTTAGCTACAGGATTCTACATTTATTTATTTTTTTAAAAGATTTTATTTATTTGAGAGATTGAGAAAATGAGTGGGAGGAGGGGCAGAAGGAGAAGCAGACTCCCTGCAAAGCAGGACCCTAGACCCTGGGATCATGACCTGAGCCAATGGCCATTACTTAACCAACTGAGCCACCCAGGCACCCTAGGATTCTACGTTTAAAATAAAATTTCCAAGAAACTTTGAGTGCATTGCTCCATTGATTTCTAACATCTTGTTTTAGTAAGAAGAAATATGGTACCAGTGGAGTTCTCTTTTCTTTGTAAGTTATCTATACCCCCCACCCCCTCCCAGAGGTTTTTAAAATTTTCTCTCTCTCCCCTTCTGCAACTTGACCACAATCTATCAAGGTTTGGGGTTTCTTCCATTTGTCCAGGCTCACTATGGCTGCTGTGTTAAAGACTAGGCAGAGTCAACTACAGTAAACTCTTCAGGGACCATAGGGCAGTGGAGGGTTGAGAAGTGGCTAGACTTGGATATACTTTGAAGGTGGAAACAACAACAGGGCATGCCCAGGGGTTGGCTGTGGGGGACGGCGGGGAGGGAGAGAGAGAAGTTCACATTTATGCCCACGCTACTGAAAGGATGGAGATGCCATCTCCCTGGATGGGGAAGACAGAGAAGCCCATTTAGAGTGAGAAAATCAGTCATCTGGTTTTAGACAAGTTGAATCTGAGATCCCCATTAGATATCTGGTAATGATTTTGAGAAGGAATTGGGTATTCCAACCTAACATTATGTTTATATCCTCTCTCCATTTTCGTTCTGTGTTTTGGGAGAAGTTTTTGGATTAATTTTCCAAGCAGTTCCATTTTGTTAATGAGCCCGTCCATTGGTGTGGAGGGTTTTGTTGTTTATGTTCTTTATGGAAGGGGAGAAGGGGAGGGAAAAATTTCAAGCATGTATAAAGGAGAAACAGCACAGTAAATCTCCCTGTACCCAACACCCAGCTTCAACAATTAAGAATTCATGGCCAGTATTATTTCATATAGGCTACACCCACCTTCCCTTATGCCTGGAATATGCTTAAGCAAATCCCATACATTTCAATTATGAATAATAATCCATTTTTAATTCCCAAAATTTTTAGTTGATTTTCCCCTGGGGATATAGTATCTTCATTGCTTTCTAAAGATTTCTTCTCTGCTCTACTGCCTCTATTGCCTCCAATATTGGTTATTCCCATTTTTTTTTCTTTCAGTGTGTCTTTTCATGATACTGGTTTTCCTCACTTGTTCAGGGATTCCTGGTTATCTGTCCATCTCTGTATTGTACAGCATTCCCTAGTCTTCTGCCTGTTTATCCTAGCCTGTATTTTGCCTATTCTCATTATCACAGACTACCCGCAGTGAGGTGGGGACAGGGAAGACACAGCCAGGAGGGTACCCGGCCTCTTCTGTGGAAACACATAGTTTTGGCCAGTGGACAAAAGCCCTTGTTGCCTACTGGTCAGTGCAAGTGGGACAGGGGGAAGAAACCGACCAGCTTAGAGGATGCAAATAGTCTAGAACCGACCACATACAGGAACGCCACGTGCCATTCTCCACCTCCTCTTATACCTTCCGGCTCTGAGGTCACTGCTCTGCCCTCTTCTGTAGTCTTGCCCTGCACACGCTTGGGGCTGAGGTTTTCTTCTCTCTTGATTCTCCACACACTGATCTTGCCTTTCTTTGAGACTCCTTCAGTGTTTCTGGCCCAATGACAGCACCTTCTCTTACTCCCTATGCAGTTTCAGATCTATCCTGTAGGTTGTCAACTGCCCTTTAGCATCTTTGCTTTCATTTCAGAGGTTAGGGTGGACCCACGTGTATAAACTGTCCATAGGATCCAAATTTCCATGTTTGTGAAAAGTAATAAAGCTGAGGCTCAAGGAGCGGCAAACCGCAATGCTTGATTTCATTATCTAGAATACTTTGGTGGCTACTTTTTTCTGAAGTGCCTTATGTTATGATGAATGGCACCTGAGTTCTGCTAATTATTCTCTAAGACACCTATGCCTCCTTCACTGGGAATAAACTTAACAAAATTGAATCATTACAATTAAAAAGAGTAGCAATAACACAGCACTACGCAGGGCTGAGCATTGCACAGCTAATGTCAAATCAGAAGGTAAGGGGATCAGAGTGAGACAAGGGAAGCCCTAGAAGAGGGGAGAACCAGTGACTGCCACCACCAAAGACCTTCATCCTTCGTGCAAATTTGGCCCAAGTCCTATCAGTAAATACACAACTGAAATCTTGGAGAGAACCCATCCCTACCACGCTGCTTCTCTCAATCATCAGCGAGGGCTGGCCATGTCCCGGACTCAGGAACTTCCAGGGACACCTCTGTGCATGGACTCCCAAGGTGAACTCTCGAACTCCCCAGGTGGGGTGGGTCTGGGGCCCACTGGGACTCATCCCATTGCTCTCGTGAAAACACTGAGCTGAGGACGCATCAGAAAGAGTCTGAGAACAGCTGACTCATAGGTGAAGTGCTAATTCTCGATCATTAAGCGTTATTTTATGAAAGATTTTAAATATGGATATACTACTAAATTAATCTTATAAGCAACATTTGACCATTTTATCCACATTTCTGAAAGTTTACATATCCAAGTGGGCATCTCTTCTCATTGGCAAACTAGGCCCACCGCTTTACACTGAGACACATGTGGAAGGTGAGGCATTTCCAAGGGCATTTGAATATGAAATTATTAATAATGCAACAAAACTTGCTATCACAAACCCACCTATAAATGATAATAATTAAGTGATTTGCAAAACTACAGTGTTTGTCAACCAGAAAGCAAAGTGCCTTTTCTCTTCAAGTAGAGCTTCTTTGTAACCATCTGCAGTAAATTTCTGGATTTCGCTCTGGTGAGACGTAGCAGTTTCTACATACTAGGAAGATAAATAATAATTATACAAGTATGTCATGAGCAATCAAATAGCTGAACAGCCAGACATTCATCTTGTGCCATATTTATACTTGGTTTCCTTTCAAATGGAGTAAACACTAAATGCAGATAAACATGAGATAAAGTAACAACAAAGTTGAAACCTGACCTGAGCAGGTATCATCATTCTCATTAAGATCCCTGACTCATGTGTGGAAGGATGTTGCCAAAGGCCTTACATTCTGCACAGGGCAATCTGCACCAAATATTACTTCATGCTTCGGGGATAAGATTGTGTTCTACTGGAAAATCAAGGGCTTTGAAACCGGAAAGTTCATATTTAAATCCTAGTTCTGGGGCGCCTGGGTGGCTCGGTGGGTTAAGCCTCTGCCTTCGGCTCAGGTCATGATCTCAGGGTCCTGGGATCAAGCCCCGCATCGGGCTCTCTGCTCAGCAGGGAGCCTGCTTCCCTCTCTTTCAGCCTGCCTCTCTGCCTACTTGTGATCTGTCCAGTAAATAAATAAAATCTTAAAAAATAAAAAATAAAAAATAAATAAACCCTAGTTCTAAGTAACAACCGCATGACTTGGCCCAAGCCCCATTTTGTTCATCTGTGACATGGGGAGAGTAATACTAATCATGCAACATCTCTTGCCAACACCCCCCACCCCCACTGCCCCCAAATCAGGAGAAAATGCCAATGTTTTTAGGAGGCTACTAATTATTCTTAACTCCAGAAAACTCTGTAGCTTTCATCTCATACCAAGTCAAAAATGCTCATTTTTAACTTCAACAGCAGCACAGCAGTGAGTGGATGTATAGTATAGCATAGCATAGCATAGTATAGTATAGTATAGTGTAGCGTAGCGTAGCATAGTATAGCATAGTGTAGTATAGTATAGTGTAGCATAGTATAGCATAGTATAGTATAGTGTAGTATAGTATAGTGTAGCATAGTATAGTATAGTATAGTATAGTGTAGTATAGTATAGTGTAGCATAGTATAGTATAGTATAGTGTAGTATAGTGTAGTATAGTATAGTGTAGCATAGTATAGGCTAACTGAGCCAAGTAGGCAGCCCTGTAAATTGTACAAATTGTCAACAACAAAATAGTGCTAAAAAGTTCACCTCAGTTTCTTTGTGTTCTTATTTGAGTGCATGTCATCTTCCTTGATTTTACCTTCTGATCTTCAACTCAGCTTGAGATTTCTGTTTGGTGTCTTTTGAGAGTTGCCTGTAAGTTAAACATTGTGCTGATTTGAGTGCAGCACCATCCCAGCTGTTGGGCAGTTACACTGGCTAACATTTCCCCTCGGGGTCACCCTGCACACCCTCACCTCATACTGCTCCCTCCCTTCAATGTGTAGCTTTGTCTGACCTAAAGTCCCCTGTTCATACAAGGGGCTACTGGCCCCAAGGGCAGCTCTTAGAAGATAAGAATGTCTTGTCTTTTATTCCTTGTTTTCTCAATTTTCTTAGGACACTGAGTGTTAAGTTCTTTGGTGGATAAATAAACAATACTAAGTTACATGCTCCTGTTTTATGACTTCCAATTTTTTAAAAACAGAATGAGCAAGTATAAGCACTTCAGATTATTTTGGGTGCTGTGTAGCAAAGTGTTTTTGGAGTTTCACAGACCTGGGTTAGAATTCTGGTGAAATCCTTCACTTCCTATGTGATCTCAGCAACTACTTAATTTCTTTAAAATTCACGTTTTCCCTTTAATCCGTACAGTAACGGTAGGAGTAGCTACATTATGGAGTTTCTGTAGGGATAAAAATCTGACAGTGTATGGAAAATGCTTGTCATTACATCTCCCTAAGCTGTTGTCAATGGTCCTGCTGCCTTCCTCCAGAGTAGAGAGAGCACATGCACACAGGGGCAGTGGGGTGATTTCAGGGTAACTGCACCGCTTACTGCCACGTGGGGGGTCTTGGTGAGGAGGGGACTTTGAATGGCAAGGAAAGCAGGTATTCCATAGCAAATAAGGGAGATGGAAAGAGCTATGTGACAGGGCTGGAGGGTCAGGCAGAAGGAGAAAACTGCTGGAGTCACCAATACTGGGTGCCCGGCAAGGGACACCACACAGGAGCAGTCTCTGATAACGGACCTGGGGTCCCCAGGGAGCCCTAGATGGTGTTCTCCCACCCATGCTTACATCCTGAAGTGCTGGTTTGTGAGAGCAACAGTGCAGCTGCACTCATACAGGTGTGGATGCTGTCCCCATATATGTGTTCTTTGAAAACAGTGCTTCGGAGGAGCAGGAGGATTCCTTGCAATATTTTCCTCTCTGCTTTTTAATAAAGATCTCAGGTGTTAAAGCAAACAGGGCACCCAGCTTCAAGAGACCTTGTCAGTTTCATGCATCTGTGTATATACTCAACACTAAGCTCTGTCCATGTTCTTTGCTGCTGGATAAACGGGGAAAGAAAGTTCTCTTCCAGCTTAGAGATCAGGCAAGTGCAGCCTCCCGGAACGCCAGGCCCCCATGCCCAATACCCACCTCCAACCATGGAGGTGGAGAAAACCATGTACTCACATTTATATATTTTACTTCAAGTTCCATCTTCTTCTCCAGCTCATGTATAATCTCTTCATGGGATTTTTTTTAAACTGTTAACAAAAGGAATTAAAAAGCCACACCAGATTAGAGACATTAAGCAACATAAAGTTGAGAAATAAAATATATTTTATAAATATAAAAATAGTTTACATACATTTTCATCAAGACTCTCATTGAGTTTCTTGTAGGCAGTTGAAATCTCTATGAGAACACGGCCTGGAATAAAACCAGATGTTAAGGCACATTTGTTGCCCAAGGAACTGGGATGAGTAAGGGATGTGATTGTTTTTTTTCCAGTTCTTAGGTATCAGACCCATTCAGTTCCTGCAGATAAGTGAACTTATCTGATGTGTGGATTTTGTAAAGATATTAATAAATTAAAATAATGGAATGAAGCACAATCTACCGCCACCCTCTGGTACCTTGAAGCATCAGGCCCTGTGGCATGTTGGAAACACCGACTGTGTGTCCGTGGCAGGGTTGGTGCCAGAGGGACCCAGGCCCCAGCAAACTTACTCTACAACACTGCTCATCCAAAGAATGCCAACTTTGTCTTCAGAGTCACATCATGCTTTCCATATTTTCTCATTCCCTAAGCTGAATCTTGTTTATCCAATTTTTAAATTCTCTTATGCAAGATTATCATGGTCATTATAGTAACTATAAGAATAAATGACTTATTTTTATCTAATCCTTGGAGTAATCTGCTTATCTGTCAAGGAATAAAAGATAAAGGTTATTTTATATCATATTAGTTCTTGTATCATTTTGGAAAATATTAATACTGTGGGAAAATGCAGCAAGGGCAGTACTCTGCCTCATATCTCCAGGGACTACATCAACTCTTTGAAACAAGTACAGTCATGTAGAGAATGTTCCAGAACTGAGCTTTACTCCAAAAGCAGCAAGACAACCACTTGATATACAAAGTACATCTCTTAAAGTTTGAGGCAGTGTGAGGCATCTCTGCTACTAAACTCTGATAAAGGTGAATAAGAGCCTGTCCCTGTTCACTTATCTGCAGGAACTGAATGGGTCTGATACCTAAGAACTGGAAAAAAAACAATCACATCCCTTACTCATCCCGGTTCCTTGGGCAACAAATGTGCCAGCCCTTCCCTGCCTGGGAGAGAATGTATGTGGGAATGACTTGTGAAGTCTCTGTGGGCCCAATCATCTGTCCCATGAGGGGTGGGGGATGAGTCTCCCTAGTCTGTCCCCACCAATACATTCAAATCCACCACTTGGACCTCTTAGGTCTTGCCCCTCAAGCTCTTATCATTTCTCTTGACTCCCAGCTTGTTCTCTTCCAAACCCTCTTCCTCAGGGGTAACAAGGATTCCTGAAAATCAAAAGTACCAGGTCATTCTCCCAGTCCCCATGGTGTCCCAGATAAACCCAACTCCTCAGCATGAAGCCCACTGTGAACAATGCTGCTTAAAATAACCACGGCATGGTGGGGACAGAGACTCTCCTCATAAGGTTATAGGTGCATAACTTGTAAGTGCCTAAGCAGCCTGTGATTCTAGGAACCTTTAACAGAATAGCTTGCTGGATAAACCCGAGAGCTAGGGCAGACACACCCCCAGCACTCACCCCCGCCACACCAAGTTATCAAGTATCCACTCTCCATCCTTAATGACACTGACTCCATTTCTCCCATAATTAAGTTCTCCTAAAGCTCAACATGAAATAAATCAGAGTTCTTCACAAAGGAAACCTTCCCATGACCAAGAATATAATTATATTAATATGTCATTTTATCATTTAGTGATTTCAGATACTGAAATAGTCGGAGTTACTTTCACATCCATTTTAAACCCATAAGTAACTCCTGGCTGGAGATGAAAAACAACAGCAACAAAAAAAAAAAACCCACTTCAATTACTTGAAAATTAAGTACTCCATTCTTGGCAAGTCAGATCTACTTTTTTCTTTAAAAGACTAAAAATAATTGTGCTTAAATCAGTGATTCAGGCTACATTCAAGGCAGTCATAACCCCCCCCCACCCCCACCCCCCAGAACGTCAGGAACTTTATCACTACAACCTTTTATCATGTGGCTCTCTGGGAAGCATGTTGCCAAAACAAAAGCATGTGCTAGTGCGGCTCTCTTGTGAAAGCCCGGGCACTACTGAACCTGATGCTCAGCCCCTGAGGCCCTTCCCGACCCGAGGGGGGCGGGGTTTCCTCCCTTCAGGCCGCTGGGTGGAAAGGCTCACTGAAACAGCCCATTCACTCTATGGGCAGGAACAGAACACTTGGCCTTATCCTTGTTATTCCTGTCTCTCCCAGTTCGTGGAATTTAAATGCTGACTTCATAGCAACAGCAGTCCTCGGCCAAAAGAAGGATTAGAAAACATCTTTACTGTGATTGGGGAGCTCCCAAAAGTATATCTTGAACCAGAAAATGAAAACAGCCTACAATCTACAGAAGTTTATTCTTAAATATAGCAAGTGTTACTTTATGTCTAAAATGTGGCATCACACACATTTATTTACTTCTAGCCCTGTAACCTAATTTTTCATAAATTACATTTGAGAAGAAAAAATTTTTTTTTCAAGGAAAGGGTGGAGCACAGCCCAGATTCTAATGGAGCAGAACCACATACACACCCAAACAGGAACCAACGTGCTCATCTCAGAAATCATATCATTGTATGGACTGGGTCAACCATTTCCTTTTTCCCTTTTAGGTTCTGAGAAGACATTCTGGGAAGAAACACGTAGTTAAGTACAGTAGTATGACTCAGTCTGAGTAAATTACATTCTTAAAAGCCAATATCAGAGGAATTTAAATATATACATATTT
This sequence comes from Mellivora capensis, assembly GCA_004024625.1. Classification (NCBI taxonomy): domain Eukaryota; kingdom Metazoa; phylum Chordata; class Mammalia; order Carnivora; family Mustelidae; genus Mellivora; species Mellivora capensis. Next base: position 4,851 of record PISX010028867.1, on the reverse strand, counting down.
CAAAACCATGAACTTGACATTGCTAAAAGTCAATGTCTATCAACAGTTTTTCCCTAAAATTCATACAAAAAGCTGATAGTGATGTCACTCCAATTTTAGGAGCTATGAACAAACATGTCCAAAAATTTGGACAATACTACATAAAGATAAGAATTTAGTCAATAAGCAGAATGGCCTTTTATTTTTTATTATTTTTATTAATAATTTATTTTATTATTATTTTATTTATTTTATATTATTTTATTTTATTATTTAATTAATTATTTATTTATTTGACAGACAGAGATTACAAGTAGACAGAGAGGCAGGCAGAGAGAGAGAGAGGAGGAAGCAGGCTCCCTGCTTGGGAACCCGATGTGGGGCTCGATCCCAGGACCCCAGGATCATGACCTGAGCCGAAGGCAGAGGCTTTAACCCACTGAGCCACCCAGGCACCCCAGCAGAATGGCCTTTTAAAAAGTTAAATAAAATTAGAGTAAACTGGTAAGAACACATAGGAAGTTTTCATTTGAAGTATAGATTAGTCATTGGACTATTAATATATTTTCTACTAGATAATTCTTCATCAATTCATGGTATAAATTTAGAAAAACCAAATGGAGATAACTAATGGACATGAATAGCACAGAACAGGTGCTGAACATGTAGGCGTACATATTTTCATTTATATTCAATCATGGATAATCAGAATATTGTATTTCCAGAAAGCACAGATCATTGACTGAGTCACATACTACTTCCTCCATGTTACTTCAAGTGGAATCAGACAAAAAAATGACAGGGTAGAAGACAGCCAACTGTGGGCCTAAAGTTATACTCTATGAATTAAAGTAAACCTGACCAAAAATGTAGTTAGAAAAAGGATATATTTTTTTCTGACAATTCTCAAAATATCAAATGTGATGAGAAAATATAATGTAAGCAGAAGCAAACTACATGCAGGTGGGATATGTTAAATACACAAGTGTGTATCCCACAGATTAGAGTCACCAGCACTGAATTAGTACAGAGGCAGATTAGTAACCATGAGCATGTGACTAAACTTGAAAGGCCTTGCCCTCCTCCAAGAATAGCCCTCAGTAGTTGCCCACCCACAGCCCCTAGATGCAGTCAGAGGTGCTCTCCTCTGGTCAGTGTCAGTAAACAACATGCATGGAGGGATAACGCAAAAAAAAAGCATGACAGGGTAAACATTTCATCCAATATTCCTCCAGATGCCTAGTTTCTGACTTAGCCAGTGGTACTACCACAGTTCTAATTAATGTCTTGCATGGAGACTGTAATTATTCTACCACTGATTGTGATATATACCATCCTATGAAAACAAGTGGGACAAACAGAAGTTATACATTAGAATTATATAGTGTTACAAAGTTCTTTTGTAGTCTGAGATGAAAGTAAAGTCCCAAGTAACCTGACTTTGGTAAGAAAAATTGCACTAGGGCTGTTATGAAAAGAATAAAGAATAAAGCATCTAACTACCAAGTGAACAGAGAGGAGAAAACAACCAGTCAAAAAGAGGTCAATTGAAGAGAACACAGACAGAGTGAAAAGTAGTAACACTGAATGTAAATGGACTATATAATCCAATTAAAAGACAAAGACTGTTATGATAAAAAAAAAAACCCACACAATTATATTTTGCTTATAAGGGATATACCTTAAATACAGGAATAGAGAGTAAAAGGACAGAGTAAGATACATAGCAAATACTAACCAAAAGAAAGCTGATGTAGGTTTATTAAAGCCAAACAAGGCAAAGTAGTCAAAGAGGGTGAGAAACATTATTAGATATAAAAACAATAGTTTTGTAATGGGAAAAAGTTCAATTCATCTGGAAGATAGAAAAATATCTGTATGCATCATCAACATGGTCTCAACATATTTAAACCAAAACTGTATTATAAAAAGAAATAGGTAAGTCAATAATAATATAGGAGACTTCAATACACTTCTCTTAGTAAATGATTAGAACAAGCAGACAAAAATAACACTACAAATATAGTTGACCTGAATGATAAATACACTGATCTAGTGAACATATACAGAATACAGTATCTGGTAACTTCATTTTTAAAGCAAACAGTATGTTAAAAAGGGATCAAAAGAAAGGCTCACTGTATTTCAAAGGACTGAAATAATACAGAGTATGCTCTTTTTATTTATTTATTTATTTATTTGTCAGAGAGAGAGGCACGCGAGAGGGTGAGGACAGGCAGACAGAGTGGCAGGCAGAGGCAGAGGAAGAAGCAGGCTCCTGCTGAGCAAGGAGCCCGATGTGGGACTCGATCCCAGGATGCTGGGATCATGACCTGAGCCGAAGGCAGCCGCTTAACCAACTGAGCCACCCAGGCATCCCCAGAGTATGCTCTTTAACCACTGCAAAATTAAACTAGAAATCATTGACAGACAGGTAACTAGAAAATGTCCATATACTGGGAATAAAGGACAGATTTTAAAATAACCCATAGGTCAAATAAGAAATCACAATAAAAGTTAAAATTATTTTGAAATGAAATAATAAATATAGTATATAAGGACATGTAAGATGCAACTAAAGCTGTGGTTAGAAGAGACTTATAGCTTCAAACGCATATCAGAAAAGAATGAGTGAGGGGCACCTGAGTGGCTCAGTGGGTTAAGCTTCTGCCTTCGGCTCGGGTCCTGGGATCAAGCCCCGCATCAGGCTCTCCGCTCAGCAGGGAGCCTGCTCTCCCACCCCCCAGCCTGCTGCTCTGCCTACTTGTGATCTCTCTTTCCGTAAAACGAGTAAAAATAAAATCTTTAAAATAAAAAAGAAAAGAATGAGTGAAAAAAAATAATGCTCTAAACACTCATTTCAAGAATTTAATGGAATACTATCCAATAATAAATTAATTTCTGACAGACATAACATGGATAAATTTCAGAAATATAGTAAAAGAAGCCAGACTAAAAAAGCTACATATTGTATGATTTCATTTATAAAACATTCCATAAAAGGCAAAACTGACAGTATCTGATTAACAAATCTGCCTACTCTGTGACCTGGCAATTTTATTCCTAGATGTATTCCCAAGAGAAATGAGCACATTTGTTTATCAATAGACAAGCACAAGAATGTTCATAGCGGCTTTATTCGTATCTTCAAGCCAGAAACAACTCAAATATCTGCCAACACTAGAATGGATAAATTGTAGAATAAACTTCCACAATGGAGCAAGAAGACCCAAAATCTGTATGTAAATTCCTCTCAAATCCTTGGCTAACACCTAAATTGCACATGCATAGGGTGAGACTCTAAGAAAATCAGCAGCTGGAAGGATGTGGAGCTTAGGAAAGTATTTAGCAAAGTAGACACACAGTATTAGGGATACAGAGTTGGGAATTCAAGTCCCACCAAGTGAGAAAGGCTTGGTAAATACCATAGGCTTCCCACGGACATCCAGTAGGGACATATCTTAGGAATAAGACTAAATCATAGGACCAAGGGCAATACCAAGATAGAACCACCAAGAAAAAAAATCTACAATTAAGCCTCTACAAATCAGTTATCCATTAGTAATTTAACTGCCCACTAAAATAAAACTTCACAATCTTAAGAGGAAGATAACAATTGAATCTCTAAAACAACATTTTATCACAATATTCAGCATAGGAAAAAAAATTAGGAGAGAGGGTGAATGGCAAACCTACAAACTCTGAACTCCTTTTAGTGTTTTTTATTCCAAAATATTTTATAATTCTAATAATAGAAATAAAAATATAATAAAATTTTAATATAATTTGTAATACAGTGTAAATTATATAGTATAAATTGATTCAATTTTTTTCCTTTTGTAACTTGTTCACTTAGTACCATGTCCTCAAGATTCATCCATCTTACAATATGTATCAAAATTTCCTTTCTTTTTAAGACTGAATAATATTCCCATGTATGGGTAGTCCACATTTTATTTATCCATTCATCACTTGGAAAAAATTGTTGATGGACACCTGAGTTCTTTCCACCTCTTGGCTATTGTGAATAATGCTGCTATAAAAACATGGGTGTGCAGATATCTCTTCAGGACTTTCTTTTTCTTTTTTAAATATTTTGGTTTTTTGGTTAAAAATTTTATTATTTGACAGAGAGTGAGCAAAACCAGGGGGTAGGGGCAGAGGGAGAGGGAGAAGCAGACTCCCCACTGAGCAGGGAGCCCAATGTAGGACTTCATCCCAGGATTCTGGGATCATGACCTGAGCCGAAGGCAGATGCTTAACCCACTGAGCCACCCAGGCACCCAAGACTTTCTTTTTATTAGTTTTTTTAATTCAAGTATAATTAATATGCAGTATTATATTAAATTGATAAAAATTTTAAATAATTCCCAAACTATTTTAGATATATCATAGATTGAGAAAATATATAAATATGTTAAGGTTATTGGGAGCCAATATTCACACACATTTCCAAAATATGTAAGTGCATATGTGCATATATATGTATATACATAGGTCTGTTTTTGTGTATATGTATGTTTACAGTACACACTATATATGTATGTATTTCCTAGCTCTGTATGCTGAAAGAACCAAGATGATACCTCAATAGCAATGAGCACAGGTAATATTCAAATTTTACCTTCTTTTTTTTTAATTTTTATTTTTTATAAACATATTTTTATCCCCAAGGGTACATGTCTGTGAATCGCCAGGTTTACACACTTCACAGCACTAACCATAGCACATACCCTCCCCAATGTCCATTACCCCACCCACCTTTCCCGACCCCCTCCCCCCAGCAACCCTCAGTTTGTTTTGTGAGATTAAGAGTCACTTATGGTTTGTCTCCCTCCCAATCCCATCTTGTCTCTTTTCTTCTTTTTCTGC